>CADDXX010000933.1:94282-164857 GCA_902810485.1 Alauda arvensis | reverse complement strand
CYKGGGGATATCATCCCAGGGATGCGCWCCTCASCCCAAYCACATCCTCCTGGGGATGTTCTCCTTCCCCTGAGRATGTCCCCAAGCCCCAGCCAGGTGCCCTGTTGTCACYTCACCCTGCAGGAGCTGGTGCTGGAGCCGGCAGCGAGGCGCTGCAAGGCGGAGAACGCCCGGCACGCCAACGTCCTCAAGCAGGCCAACAACCAGCACAGCACGGTGCTGAAGCAGTGGCGCTCCCTGTGCCGCCTGCTCACCTCGCCCCGCTCCGCCTGGGCYGACCCGTGAGTCCCCGCCCCGTCCCCAGGGATGGGTGGCACGGCYGGGGGGTCCCCGGGGTGCCTCACCCCCGGCTGTGCCCCAGGAACCCACCGGAGGTTCGCTGGAAGCTGTCCAGTGCCGAGACCTACTCCCGGATGAGGCTGAAGCTGGTGCCCAACCTCAATTTCGACCAGCACTTGGAGGCCAGCGCCCTGCGGGACAATCTGGGTGAGCTGGTGGCACTGGGGCACCTCTGGGCAAGGGATGTCACTGGTGGGGTTGGGCTGGGAGGTGTCAGCATTGAATGTGGGGGTCCTGCACTGGAGTTGCCCCCAGCTCGGGGGGGGTGGTGGGTCCTGCTGACCCCCTGCTCATTTCAGGAGCTGACCACCTCCAGAACCCCGCCGAGTCCCTCCCGCTCGCCATGGCCAAGGAGGCCAAGGTGAGCGAGCTGGAGGATGACCAGCTGGCCGAGGAGGACCTCCCTGTCCTGGACAACCAGTGAGTGACCCCACCCCTGCCACAGCACCACCTCACCTGGGCTGGGGGTGTCACCAGAGTGTCCACACCCCGCTGTGCCACCCAGGGCCGAGCCCAAGGAGCAGAACCAGCGGGAGAAGCTGGTGGTGTCGGAGGACTGCGAGCTGATCACCACGGTGGCCGTGGTCCCCGGGCGCCTGGAGGTGACGACCCAGCACGTTTATTTCTACGACGGCAGCAGCGAGAAGGAGGAGACGGAGGGAGGTAACGGCGGGAGCTCCTTGGGGGGTGTGAGGAACCATCCCTGCCTGGGAATGGCGAGGTGGTGACACCTGGGGGGGGCTCTGCATCCCCCCACCCTCGGCAGGGATCGGCTACGACTTCAAGCGCCCCTTGTCGCACCTGCGCGAGGTGCACCTGCGCCGCTACAACCTGCGCCGCTCCGCCCTCGAGCTCTTCTTCATCGACCAGGCCAACTACTTCCTCAACTTCAGGAAGAAGGTGGGGACCCCCCTCATCCCCTCCCAGATCCCTCCCAGGGCCAGGGCTCTGCCCGAGCTCTGGCTGCTCCACGTCCTKCTGTCCCCGCCAGGTGAGGAACAAGGTGTACTCCAGCATCCTTGGCCTGCGGCCCCCCAACCAGACCTACTTCGGCAGCAGGTCCCCCCAGGAGCTGCTCAAAGCCTCGGGGCTCACACAGGTACCGGCCCCACCACACCCATCCCTGTTCCGTGTGTCCCATTCCCAGACGGAAAAGGGGAGGGTGACAGCACAGGGTGGGGRTGCCCATGGGAGCAGGGATGGACATGGACAGGGGATCAGGGATGGCTTGGATCTGGGAGTGRCCATGGAACCAGGGATGGACATGGGTGAGGATAATCATGGAACAAAGGACARCCAAGGGACATGGGATGGTCTGAGAGCAGGAATGGCCATGGAACAGGGGGTGGCTACGGGATGGGGGTGGCCATTAGACCAGAAGTGGCCATTAGGCCAGGACCAGGGATGGCAGTGGGGTGGACATGGCCACAGTTCTGGGGACAACTGTGGGACCAGTGAYGGCCATAGGACCGGGGACAACTTTGGAACCAGGGATGGCCAAGGGACACCACTGCCATGTGGTGGGGGGTGTCTGCCCTGTCTCCTCCCCTCCCCAAGCCCAACTCCTCCCTCTCCCTTCTCTCCAGAAATGGGTCCTGCGGGAGATCTCCAACTTCGAGTACCTCATGCAGCTGAACACCATCGCGGGCCGCACCTACAACGACCTRTCCCAGTACCCCGTGGTGAGCCCCTGTGTCCCCCACTGTCCCCACTGTGACCCGCTGCCCCCCCAGCTCACCCACCTCCCRCCCCCACCCAGTTCCCCTGGATCCTGCGGGATTACGTCTCGGAGACCCTGGACCTCACCAACCCCGCCGTCTTCCGGGACCTGTCCAAGCCCATCGGGGTGGCCAACGAGCGGCACGCCCGCGACGTCAAGGAGAAGTGAGTGCCCCTACAAAGGAAGGGTGGGGGGGCACGGGGAGCACCTGGCTGGCTCCTGGTGGACMCCATCCCACCTGGCCTGCAGGTACGAGAGCTTCGAGGACCCCACGGGCACGGTGGACAAGTTCCACTACGGCACTCACTACTCCAACGCCGCCGGGGTCATGCACTACCTGATCCGCACCGAGCCCTTCACCACCCTCCACATCCAGCTGCAGAGCGGCAGGTGGGCACCTGGGTCCTGTGGAGGGGACATGCTGGGGACAGCCAGGCTCCAGCCAGGTGTCCTGTGCCCCCAGGTTCGACTGCTCGGACCGGCAGTTCCACTCGGTGCCGGCGGCGTGGCAAGCCCGCATGGAGAACCCGGTGGATGTCAAGGAGCTCATCCCRGAGTTCTTCTACTTCCCGGAGTTCYTGGAGAACCAGAAYGGTGAGGGACACCACTGTCACCACTGGGGAAGCACAGGGAGGGTCTGTGTCCCTCATTGTCCTCATCCTGCCCACAGGCTTTGACCTGGGCTGCCTCCAGCTCTCCAACGAGAAGGTCGGGGACGTGGTGCTGCCGCGGTGGGCTCACTCCCGTGAGGACTTCATCCACCAGCATCGCAAAGCCCTGGTGAGCTGGGCATCCCATTCAGCCCTGGGGGCGTTCCCGGGCCGTTCCCAGCCCACCCTGACAGCCCCTCCCTGCACAGGAATCAGAATATGTCTCYGCCCACCTCCACGAGTGGATCGACCTCATCTTTGGGTACAAACAGCGCGGCCCGGCTGCTGTGGAGGCCCTCAATGTCTTCTACTACTGCACCTACGAGGGTGAGCTGTGGGGCAGAGGGAGGGGGACTCCCACCCGGTTTTGGGGCTCCCCAGGGGTGTGTGACATGAGTGTGACCGTCCCCACCCGCAGGGGCCGTGGACCTGGACGCCATCACCGACGAGACGCAGCGCAAGGCTCTGGAGGGCATCATCAGCAACTTCGGGCAGACRCCCTGCCAGCTGCTCAAGGTAGCTCAGAGCCCCAGTCCCCCCAAAACCAGCCCCTTTTGGGGGTCTCCCCCCATTCTGATGGGTGCCCTGTCCCCCCAGGAGCCCCACCCCGCCCGGCTGTCGGCRGAGAGCGCGGCCCGCAGGCTGGCCCACCTGGACACCCGCTCCCCCAACGTCTTCGAGAACCTGGACCAGCTCAAGTCCTTCTTTGTGGAGGTGGGGACACCCCGGGGGTCCCTGGGCAGGACTGGGAGGGGTGGGGTGTGCAGGAGGGTGCCCAGCAGCTGCTGTGTCCCCACAGGGCATCAGTGACGGGGTGGCCCTGGTGCAGGCTGTGGTCCCCAAGAACCAGGCCCATTCCTTCATCACTCAGGGATCCCCCGACATCCTGGTGAGTGTGGGGAAACTGAGGCACAGGCACATTCTGCTGGTCCAAGGGGGGTCCAGGACCAAACCAGAGAGGATCCCAGCAGTGAGAGCGGTGTCACCTCCCCTCTCSCTCTGCCCAGGTCACCGTGAGTGCCAACGGCTTGTTGGGGACCCATAACTGGCTGCCCTACGACAAGAACATCTCCAACTACTTCAGCTTCACCAAAGACCCCACTGTCACCAACGCCAAGTGAGTCACCGGGGCACGGGGTCCCCAGGSATGGTCCCTGCAGGTGCCACCAATCCACCCCCTGCCACGTCCCTCCTCACAGGACCCAGCGCTTCCTGCAGGGCCCCTTCGCCCCCGGGGCCGACCTGAGCTCGCGCACGCTGGCCGTGTCCCCCGACGGGAAGCTGCTCTTCAGCGGGGGACACTGGGACAACAGCCTCCGTGTCACCTCGCTGGCCAAAGGCAAGGTGGTGGGGCACATCACCCGGCACATAGGTACGGCCTCCTGCCACGAGGAGGATGATGATGATGATCTGATGATGCCCTGATGGGGTTGTGGGGCCCTGGTGGGAGGCAGGTGACACCGTGAGGGACATCTCCCAGTGCCTCCATCTCCTGGGGACGGTCCAGGTTCCAACCTCAGAGCTGGAGTGGGGTGAGGAACAGCAGCATCCACCCCCCCCAAAATACATCTTGGAATGGGATTGGCAGCAATTCCACATCCAAAAACACATCGTGGTACCCATCCCATGGAGTCAAGGGCCGAGCGTGGTGGGAGGGGACCAGCATCTCATGGTGTCCCTCTGGCTGTCACAGACGTTGTCACCTGCCTGTCACTCGACCTCTGCGGCATCTACCTCATTTCTGGCTCGCGGGACACCACCTGCATGGTGTGGCAGGTCCTACAGCAGGTAAGGGCTGGAGGAGCATGGGGAGCTCGTGGTGGGCACTGCCAGCAGCTCACTGATGTCCCCGTGTCCCCAACGCCAGGGTGGCTTTTCCAGCGGCTTGGCTCCCAAACCCGTCCAGGTGCTGTACGGCCACGACGCCGAGGTGACGTGCGTGGCCATCAGCACCGAGCTGGACATGGCCGTGTCCGGCTCCAAGGTGAGCTGGTGTGGGCCTGGGGTGGCCGTGGGCCAGGCAGTGCCACCACCACTGCCACCCTGTGTCCCCTTCCTTCCCCAGGACGGCACCATCATCACCCACACCGTGCGCCGGGGCCTCTTCATCCGCTCCCTGCGGCCGCCCGGCGAGAGCTGTCCCCCCGCCGTCCTGTCCCACCTGGCCGTGGGGCCCGAGGGACAGGTGGTGGCCCAGACCACCGTGGGGCAGCCCTCCTGCTCCAAGGTAGGTCCTGGTGTCCCCARTGTCCCCTCCCGGCCACCACCACCACCATGGTAGCGGTCTCAGTCCCTGCGTTCCCTGCAGGAGAGGTTTGCGCTGCACCTGTACTCRGTGAACGGGAAGCTCCTGTCCTCCGTCCCGCTGGACCGGGAGGTGACAGCCATGTGCCTGACCGAGGACTTCGTGGTGCTGGGGACCTCGGAGTGCGGCCTGGAGATCCGCGAGCTCTGCAGGTGAGGGATGGCCCTGCCCTGTCCCCTCCCCACCGCGCCCTCGGGGCGTCCAATGCCGTGGTGTCCCACGCCACGGTGTCCCACGCCACGGTGTCCCATGCTGTGACTCATGTCCCCAGCCTCAGGGCGGCCGTGCCCCCCGTGCCCATGCGGGTGCCCGTGCACAGCGTGTCCGTCACCAAGGAGAAGAGCCACATCCTGGTGGGGCTGGAGGATGGGAAGCTCATCGTGGTGGGCGCCGGGCAGCCCGCGGAGGTGAGCGGGACCCCCACGCCAGGCTCGGTGTCCCCCGGGGTGTTCCCAGGGTGGGGACAGCCGTGTGTCCTCTCCAGGGATGTGGGGTGGGGATGGGGATGTGAGGGAGATGGAGATGGAGAAAAGGATGAGAATCTGGGAGGGAATGGGGATGGAGAAAACAAGGAGGATCTGGAAGAAGATGAGGATGGAAATAGGGAAGGAGAAAAGGAATCCCATCCTTCTCCATGCCAGGAGAAGCAGATGAGTATCTGGGAAGGAATGAGGAAGAATGGGATGAGGAACTTGGAATGGGATGGGGATGAAGCAGGGGATGAGGACATTGGAATGGGATGGGGACGGAGAAGGGAATGAGGACATTGGAATGGGATGGAGACGGAGCAGGGATAAGGAAGGGGACAGATAAAGGACGTGGGGACAGGAACAGCGCTGTCCCCGTCCCCAGGTGCGGCCGGGCCAGTTCCACCGGCGGCTGTGGCGTTCCACGCGGCGGATCTCCCAGGTGTCTGCCGGAGAGACCGAGTACAACCCCTGCGAGGGCAGGGCCTAGCCCGGCACCCCCCCACGGCCCGGGGCCCCCGCACGGGCTGGGGCAGCCCCGGGCTCCGAGCGGGGCCCGACAGCCCCGCCCCACATCCGTGGCCTTATCCAGCCCCGCTGGGCTGTCCATCCCCACTCCTGGATTTTCGGGATGCTCTGCCCCCATTCGCAGGGAGGGGTGGGGGGCAGGGGGAGGTGGGGACCCCTCGCTGGGAAGGGGGGTGGCACAGCCCCCCCAGCCGTGCCCGCTGGCCAGGAGCCGGCAGCGTGCGCSTGTCCCTCCCCTCGATTTTGTATTTCTATCTATTTCTAGAGCTTTTACAGAAAAAAAGAGAATTGTTATTAATAATTAATAATAATAATATATCTGTGGGAAATCAAGGTGTGAGGCCCGTGGCTGCCCCGGGATGGGGACACAGCTCCCCCTGTGTGTGTCACCCAGTGTCCCCTCACTCCGGTGTCCTGTGCAGGGGGGGCACAGCACAGGCTGTGCCAGGCGGGGGGGATATGGGGACACTGATGTCGTCAGTGGGGAGGGACTGAGCAGCTCTGTGCCCACAGGGGCAGCGGGGTCTCAATAGCTGCTCCCACTCGTGTCACAAGTGGGGCAGGGCTCAGCCACTGCACACACACACACGTGTCACGAATGTGGGGGTTCTCAGCAGCCCCCTACCCACGTGTCAGTTTTGGGGGGTCTCAGTAGCTCTGCACACACATTCACAAGTGTTGGGGGTCTCAGCACACGTGTGACAAGTTTGGGGGGTCTCAGTAGCTATACACACATCTGTCATGAGTGTGGGGGCCGTCAGTGTGACAATTTTTGGGGGGTCTCAGCAGCTGTGCACCCCCGTGTGACGAATTTGGGGGGGGTCTCAGCCGCTCCCCACGCGTGTGTCGTGACTGTAGTGGGTCTCAGCAGCACCAGCAGTGTCCCCCCGTGTCCCCGGCTGTGTCCCCAGCAGCCCCTCACCCGTGTCACACGCACGGGGKGGTCTCGGCAGCCCCCGGAGCACGCCCGGCTCTCGGCGCTCCCCCCGTGTCGCTGCGGACCGCGCTGTCCCCGGCGCTGGCAGCCTGTCCTCCCCTGGCCCTGCCACCCCGGCGAGGCCCCTCGGCTGGCAGTGACCCTTGTCCCCGCTCTGGGGCCGTGCCACGGCGTCACGTGCGGCCCGGGACACCGCGGGGAGCGGCCGGAGCCATGGACGGACGCACGGACAGGTGGGCAGGGCGCGGAGGGGACACGGGCTGGCGGGGTGACGCTGCTGGA
Source organism: Alauda arvensis (assembly GCA_902810485.1). Classification (NCBI taxonomy): domain Eukaryota; kingdom Metazoa; phylum Chordata; class Aves; order Passeriformes; family Alaudidae; genus Alauda; species Alauda arvensis. The sequence continues at coordinate 157,629 of CADDXX010000933.1, read as the reverse complement.
GGGTGTTCCCGTCCCACCGGAGATGGCACTGGTGTCCCTGTTCCCGGAGTTTGGCTCGGGTGGCCCCGTCCCGGGTGACCCAGTTCCGGGCGTGCTCTGCCAAGGATTGCCAGCCCCCGCCAAGTGTCCCCTTTCCCATTGTCCCCATCCCAGGCGACCCAGACTCGGCTGTCGCTGTTGCATAGATTCCATTCCCAGGTCTCCCAATCCCGGGTGACCCAGTTCCGAGCATCCTGTCCCAACGATTGCCCCCCAAAAAGTGTCTGTCCCCTTTCCCAGTGTCCCTGTCCCGGGTGTCTCACTCGCAGGTGTCCCTCTGCCCCGTGTCCCCATTCCAAGTGTCCCAGTCCCAGCTGTCCCAGTCCCAGCTGTCCCTGTTCCATAGATTCCAATCCCAGGTGTCCCAGTCACAGCTTTCCCATCCCAGGTGACCCAGTCCCAGGTGACCCAGTTCCGGGCATCCTGTCCCAAAAACTGTTCCCCCCAAAAAGTGTCCCCTTTCCCAGTGTCCCTGTCCCAGGTGTCTCAGTCCCAGCCATCCCTCTTCCCCGTGTCCCCATCCCAGCTTTCCCAGTCCCAGCTTTCCCTGTCCCAGGTGTCCCAGTCCCAGGTGTCCCTCTGCCCCGTGTCCCCATTCCAAGTGTTCCAGTGCCAGCTGTCCCTGCTCCATAGATTCCAGTCCCAGGTGTCCCTTCTTCCAGTATCCCTATCCAAGGCGACCCAGGTGTCCTTGTCCCACATGTCCCAGGTGTCCCACATGTCCCAGGTGTCCCACATGTCCCACTCCTCAGTTTCCCACTCTTCCACACCCCGGTCCCAGCATCCACCTGACTCCAGCAAGCCCCTGGATGGTGCCCAAGGAGGAAGGGACACTCTGGGGCTGCCCCAGCACCGTCCCCACCCAAAATCCCCCCCTGATGCCGGGTCCCTGGGGGAGCCTGCAGCCCCGACCTGGGCACAGGGACCCCCGGGGCTGTGGGGTGGTGTGGGGTGGGTGTGGGGTGGTGTAAGTTGGGTGTAGGGTGGGCACAGGGGGGTTTTGAGGGCGCAGGGTGGGTTTAGGTTTTAGGGGCGGGTTCTCCCCGCTCCCACCCCCTCCCCACACCCCCAGCTCGTGGCTGGGAGCCCCCCTGGAGCAGTTGCCCACCCCGGCGCTGACCCTGGACCTGGCCACGCTGCGGGGGAACGCCGAGAGGATGCGGGAGCGCTGCCGGGCCCTGGGGCTGCGCCTGCGGCCGCACGTCAAAACACACAAAACGCTGTGAGTGTCACCTGTCAGTGTCCCCTCAGTGCCCCCCAGTGTCCCCAGTGTCTCCCCAAAATCTCCTCTGTCGCCTCAGTACCCCTCAACGTTCACCCAGTTTTTCCCCCAGCATCTCCCCATCCTCATCCCAAAACCCTTCTCCAGCATCCCCCCACCCTCCTCATCATCATCCCACCAGCTCCCTCCCCAGTATCCCCCCAGTTTCTCCAGCATCCTCCCAGTATCCCCCACCTTTCCCATCATCATCCCACCAGCTCCCTCCCCAGTATCCCCCAGTTTGTCCAGCACCCTCCCAGCTCACCCCACCTTCCCACCCAGCATCTCCCAACCCTGCCCCAGTTTTCCTCAGCATTCCTTCACCACCAGCCTCTCCCCATTGTCCCTCCAGTGTCCTCCCCACATTCCCCCACAGAATCACCCCAGCATTTTCCCAGTATCTCTCCCAGCATTCCCAATACCCCCCCAGCACCCCTCAACTCGCCCCTACCCCAGTATCCCTCCATTATTCCTACAGATTCCTCCCAGCACTCCTCAGCTTCCCTCAGGCATCTCCCAGAATCCCTCCTCACCTTCCCCCTCAGGTATTTCCCCATCCTCCCCAGTATCCCCCCATCATCTCCCAGTATCTCCCATCCTCTCCCTTGCACCCAACCCCCAGTATCCCTCCGGCATCTTCCCAGAATCTCTCCCAGCACCTCCTCATCCTCCCTCTCACCATCCCAGTATCCCCCCACATCCTCCCAGTATCCCCCAACATCCCCCCAGCACCTCCCGAGAATCCCTCCCAGCGCCTCCTCAGCATCCCCCAGGCACTCCCCGGCATTCCCTCACCCTCCTGCTCCCTCTCTCCCTGATTTCCAGGGAAGGGGCAGAGCTGGCCACGGGCGGGACCCGCCGGGGCATCGTGGTGTCCACGCTGGCCGAGGCGTGGTTCTTCGCGGCCGGGGGCTTCGATGACATCCTGTACGCCTTCCCGGTGCCGCGCTGGCGCCTGGCCGAGTGCTCGGCGCTGGCCCAGCGCCTCCAGGAATTCCAGGTGCTCCTGGACAGCCCCCAGGGGCTGGAGCTGCTGCTCCAGAATCCCCTCCCCGGCGGGAAGCGCTGGCTCGTCTGGCTCAAGCTGGACTGCGGGAATGGCCGGGGTAGGTGACCCCCAAATCCCACCCTGGGTCCTGTCCCGAGGGGGTTTCATCCAAGGTGACCCAGATGTCCCACTCCTCGGTTTCCCACTATCCCATACCCCGGTCCCAGCATCCATNCCCCAGCTCGTGGCTGGGAGCCCCCCTGGAGCAGTTGCCCACCCCGGCGCTGACCCTGGACCTGGCCACGCTGCGGGGGAACGCCGAGAGGATGCGGGAGCGCTGCCGGGCCCTGGGGCTGCGCCTGCGGCCGCACGTCAAAACACACAAAACGCTGTGAGTGTCACCTGTCAGTGTCCCCTCAGTGCCCCCCAGTGTCCCCAGTGTCTCCCCAAAATCTCCTCTGTCGCCTCAGTACCCCTCAACGTTCACCCAGTTTTTCCCCCAGCATCTCCCCATCCTCATCCCAAAACCCTTCTCCAGCATCCCCCCACCCTCCTCATCATCATCCCACCAGCTCCCTCCCCAGTATCCCCCCAGTTTCTCCAGCATCCTCCCAGTATCCCCCACCTTTCCCATCATCATCCCACCAGCTCCCTCCCCAGTATCCCCCAGTTTGTCCAGCACCCTCCCAGCTCACCCCACCTTCCCACCCAGCATCTCCCAACCCTGCCCCAGTTTTCCTCAGCATTCCTTCACCACCAGCCTCTCCCCATTGTCCCTCCAGTGTCCTCCCCACATTCCCCCACAGAATCACCCCAGCATTTTCCCAGTATCTCTCCCAGCATTCCCAATACCCCCCCAGCACCCCTCAACTCGCCCCTACCCCAGTATCCCTCCATTATTCCTACAGATTCCTCCCAGCACTCCTCAGCTTCCCTCAGGCATCTCCCAGAATCCCTCCTCACCTTCCCCCTCAGGTATTTCCCCATCCTCCCCAGTATCCCCCCATCATCTCCCAGTATCTCCCATCCTCTCCCTTGCACCCAACCCCCAGTATCCCTCCGGCATCTTCCCAGAATCTCTCCCAGCACCTCCTCATCCTCCCTCTCACCATCCCAGTATCCCCCCACATCCTCCCAGTATCCCCCAACATCCCCCCAGCACCTCCCGAGAATCCCTCCCAGCGCCTCCTCAGCATCCCCCAGGCACTCCCCGGCATTCCCTCACCCTCCTGCTCCCTCTCTCCCTGATTTCCAGGGAAGGGGCAGAGCTGGCCACGGGCGGGACCCGCCGGGGCATCGTGGTGTCCACGCTGGCCGAGGCGTGGTTCTTCGCGGCCGGGGGCTTCGATGACATCCTGTACGCCTTCCCGGTGCCGCGCTGGCGCCTGGCCGAGTGCTCGGCGCTGGCCCAGCGCCTCCAGGAATTCCAGGTGCTCCTGGACAGCCCCCAGGGGCTGGAGCTGCTGCTCCAGAATCCCCTCCCCGGCGGGAAGCGCTGGCTCGTCTGGCTCAAGCTGGACTGCGGGAATGGCCGGGGTAGGTGACCCCCAAATCCCACCCTGGGTCCTGTCCCGAGGGGGTTTCATCCAAGGTGACCCAGATGTCCCACTCCTCGGTTTCCCACTATCCCATACCCCGGTCCCAGCATCCATCTGACTCCGGGAAAGCCCTGGATGGTGCCCAAGGAGGAAGGGACACCCTGGGGCTGTTCCAGCACCGTCCCCACCCAAAATCCCCCGCGATGGGCCGTGGGATGGGATGCTCTGAGTGCCCCCGGATCTGGAATCTCAACCAGAATGGGGCACTGAAGTCCCCTAGAAGTCATTAATCAAGGATGTTCCTCAGGGAATGATGTCCTGTGTCCCTCCAAGCCCCCAGCTCCTCCATCCCAACCATGATGGAGCATCTAAAGCCCTTCAAAGTCGTTATTTAGGGATGCTCCATAGTGAGGGATTCCCGCGTTCCCCCAAGCCCCCGCATCCTCCATCCCAACCATCTCAGCCCCTCCAAAGTCATTTTTCCCAGCCACGCCTGGAATATGTGGCAGAAATGTCCCCAAAGCCCCAACAACGGGACTTTCAAACCCCCGCCTGCCGTCCCCAACCCCATTCCCACATTCCCACCGCCAGGCTGCTCCGTGGGGGCGATGTCCCAGTGTCCCCCCAGCCCCCCTCCCACGCTCGTGTCCCCTCCCCAGCCGGGATTCGTCCCACGGATCCCGAGGCGCTGGCCCTGGCCCGCGCCATCGCCGAGGGCTCCCGGGAGCTGGTGACACTCGTGGGGGTCTACGCCCACTGCGGGAACACCTACGGCTGTCGCGACATCGCGGCCGTCCAGGCCATCGCCAGGGACACCACGGCCGCCGTGCTGGAATTCGTCACGGCGTGAGTGCCCGGGACGAGCGGGGYTCCGGGGCTTTGGGGACAGGAAGGGTCAAGGCGGCCGCTGTCCCCTGGCCAGGACGCGGCTGTGGGTTGTAAACGCGAATCGCCCCCATAAAGGGGCCCTCAAAGCCCCCCCGGGGGGCGCCGGGGGGTGGCGGCGGCGCCGCTCGCCTTTGATGWGGCTGCGGTGGCGCGTTGTGACCCGGGGCATTGTCCCCTCCCTCCCCCCTGTCACCCTTTCATCCCGGCGGGGGGYCGCATCCTGCGGGGAATTGCGGCCGGATGGCTCCTGCTGGGAAAAGGGGGAGGGACCCCCCGACCCCCTCCCCCGCCGGGGACAGGGATGTGCCCACCTGGGGACACGTCCCGGGGGTCACCGGCCCGTGGTGGCACCGGGTTGTGGCGGGGAAACCTCAGATCCCACCCGCTCCCCAAAATCTGGGGGCTCCCGGGCACATCTGGGAGGGTCCCCAGGCAGCACTGGGGGCACCCTGACACATCTGGAGGGGGTTCCTGGCACATCTGGGAAGGGCCTGCCACAACTGGGGCCTCACAGGCACATCTGGTGGCACCCTCACACATCCTGGGGGGGTCTCCAGCACATCTGGGGGTGTTGGGCACACCTGGAGGGTGCTCTGCCACATCTGGGGGGGATCTGGAGGGATGCACACCAGGCCTGAGTCTTTGAGGGGCTCTCGGGCACATCTGGCTGGCACCTGGGCACATCTGGGCGTGTCCCCAGCACATCTGGAGTTCTCCCTGGCACACTTTGGGAGGCTCCGCCACATCTGGATGGCTCCTTTTGACTGTTTAGGGGGGCTCCCTGGCACATCTGGGGTGCAGGACCCACCTCTGGTCTTGCTCCTGGTGGCGCCCAGGGGTGAGAGATCCTCCTCGGGTCACCTGGGGGGGGTGACGCTCACCCAGAGGGTGCCCCCCGTGTGTCCCCAGGCTGCGGCAGGCGGGGATCCCGTGTCCCCAGGCCACCATYGGCTCCACCCCGTCGTGCAGCCACCCGGTGCCGGAGATGTCGCAGCTCACCGAGGTGCACCCGGGCAATTACCTCTTCTACGGTGAGCGGGACGGGGCTCCCCGCGGCCGGGTGGGACCCCCCGAGGGTGGGACATAGCCGGGCTGAGCCCGTGTGCCCCCWCCGCAGACCTGCAGCAGACGCAGCTGGGTTCGTGCCGGCCCGAGGAGGTGGCGATCCGTGTCCTCASCAGGGTCATCGGCCACTACCGCCACCGCGGGCAGCTGCTGCTGGACTGCGGCTGGGCCGCCCTGAGCCTGCACGGCGGCCAGCGGGGACCCGCGGGCTGCGCCGCCATCGAGGGCCACCCCCAGCTCAGGTGACAGCCGCCGGGGAGGGTGCGGGCAGCGGCGGCGGCGGGAGGTGACACCCCCGTGCCTCSTGTCCCCGCAGGCTGGCGGGGCTCACCCAGGAGCACGGGCTGGTGGAGGCGGTGGATGGGCAGCTGGATTTCGAGCAGTTCCCGCTGGGAAGCACCTTGGCGCTCATCCCGTTCCATGTGAGTGTCAGCTCCCCGCGTGTCCCCCTCTGTCCTCAGCCTGCGCCACAGTTCAGTGTCCCCTCTGTCACAGGCCTGTGCCACAGCTCAGTGTCCCCTCTGTCACAGGCCTGTGCCACGGCCGCCATGCACCCCGTGTACTTCGTGCACGCTGCCGGCAAGGTGGTGGAGCTCTGGCGCCCCGTGCGCGGCTGGTAGAGAGGAGAGAGAGGAGATTCCGGGGGGATGCACCCGCAGCCAGACCCTGCACCCTCCCTGGGACCCTGCACCACCCTGGGACCCTGCACCCACCCTGGGATCCTGCACCCAGACCCTGGACCAAGACTCTGCACCCACAACGGGACCAAGTCACTCTGTGCGCCCACGCTGGGGTCCCATAACCCCGTCAGGGTCCCGCACCCACATCAAAACCACATGGGATGCTGCACCCACTCCCCATTCCCACACCCTGCACCCATTCCCACTCTCTGCACCCATTCCCACTCTCTGCACCCATTCCCACTCTCTGCACCCATTCCCACTCCCTGCACCCATTCCCACTCTCTGCACCCATTCCCACTCTCTGCACCCATTCCCACTCCCTGCACCCATTCCCACTCCCTGCACCCATTCCCACTCCCCGCACCCATTCCCACTCCCTGCACCCATTCCCACTCCCTGCACCCATTCCCACTCCCTGCACCCATTCCCACTCTCTGCACCCATTCCCACTCCCTGCACCCATTCCCACTCCCTGCACCCATTCCCACTCCCTGCACCCACTCCATGTCCCTGCACCCCCCCCGCCAGGTGCTGCACCCACACCCGGGCTCAATAAAGCTGCTTCTCCCGCTTCCAGGCACTTATTCCCGCGGGGAAGAGCGGTGGGGAGGTGGAGGGGGGAGTGGGTGACACCGTCCCTTCGGTGCCCTCGATTCTAGCTCGGACCGGTCCGGTCCAAGTGAATCCGCCCCGGGCGGGACTCGAACCCGGGACCCCCGGAGCTGAGCGGGGCAGGGCTCCAGGGCTGGCCACGCCCCTCAGCCGCGCCGCAGCCAATGGGGGCGCGCCCCGCCCGGCCCTGCCCGGGGGAGCCACGCCCAGCCCGGCCCGGCCCAGGCGCGACGGGGCGGCTGAGGGGAGCCGAGAGGAGCCGAGCGGGGCCGAACCGGAGCCGAACCGAGACCGAGCGGGGCCGAACCGGAACCCAACGGAGCCAAACCGGGACCCAGCGGGGCCGAACCGGACCGAGCACGGCCGAGCGGAGCCGAACAGGGACCGAGCCGGGACCCAGCGGAGTCGAGCGGGGCCGAACCGAGACCCRGTGGAGCCGAACGGGACCCAGCTGGGCCGAATCGAGACCGAGCGGGACCGAGGCGGGCGGAGCCGAAGCGGCTCGGAGCAGTTGGGCGCCGCTCGGCCTCGGTTCGGCCCGGCCCGGAGCGGGGTCCCGGGCCGGTCCCGGCGATGCGGCCGCTCCCGGTGCCGCTGCTGCTGCTGCTGCTGAGCCCGGTGCGGGCGGGGCGGGACCGGGACGGGAACGGGATCGGGAACGGGATTGGGAACGGGATGGGACGGGCCGGCTCTCCCGCTGCCCCCGGGGCGCTCCGGGTCACTTCGCTTCGCGGCTTTTGTTGAAGTTTTTTGGGGTTGGTTCGGTTTAGTTTGGGTCATTTCGGTTCAGTTCCATGTCTTTAATTTTTTTTTCCACTTTCCTCCTTTTTTTCTCTTTACTTTGGTTTTTTTTCCTGGTTTATTTTCTTTTTATTGTCCTTTTTATTATTTTTAATTTTATTTTTATCATCCTTTTTTTTGTTGTTGTTGTTTTCCTCTTTTACTTGATGCTCCCTTTTTGAATTTCACTTTATTTTCCTCTTTTATTTTTTATTTTTCTTTTTAATTCTATTTAATTTCCCCTGGTTTATTTCATCTTATCCCATTTTACTTTCCTTACTTTCCTTTATTTTACTTCCTTTTCCCTTTATTTCACGTTATTTTCCTTCCTTCCATTTTAATTCAGTTCAGCTTTTCCCTTCCTTTCTCTTCCTTTTAGTTCGTTGATTTTCTTTTCATTCCTTCCCATTCCCATGCCTTTGATCTCATCTTTATTTACTATTTATTTCCTTTTTACTCTTTCCGTTTGCTTCCCCGCTTTTATTTCTTTCCCTTTATCATCGTTATTTATTTTTACTGCTCCTCCATCCCCCCCCCTCCCCCTTTAAACCCTTTTTTCCACGGGTTTGGGGTGGGGTCCGGGTGGGAATGTGGATTAAGGGGAAACTGAGGCAGGCCCCGCTGTGCCCACAGGTGCCGGGGCGGGGCGGGGACTGTCCCCCGTGTCCCCCYGGTGTCCCCGAGCCCTGCGACAGCCGCTGCCCACCCTGCGCCCGCAGTGAGTACCCCAAAAACACCCCGAACCCAGCAACACCCCCCAAAAAAAAAACAACAACCCCAAAAACCTCAAATCGCGCCCAACCCGCAGCGCGGAGCCCCGCGGAGGAGGAGCCGGAGGAGCCGTGCCCGCCCTGCCCGCCCTGCACCCGTGAGTGGCACCGGGACCCCAGAGCGGGCACTGGGGGGTGCTGGGCTGTGGGGCCCCTTCTGTGCCTCAGTTTCCCCATGTTACTTCTCAATTTCCCCTTCTTGTGCCTCAATTTTCCCTTTGTGCCTCACTTTCCCCACGTTGCTCCTTAATTTCCTCTTCTCGTGCCTCAATTTTCCCTTTGTGCCTCAGTTTCCCCACGTTGCTCCTTAATTTCCCCTTCTTGTGCCTCAATTTCTCTTTTGCACCTCAGTTTCCCCTCATAACTCCCCAATTTCCCCTTCTCGTGCCTCAGTTTCCCTTTTGTGCCTCACTTCCCCTCATAACTCCCTAATTTCCCCTTCTCATGCCTCAGTTTTCCTTTTGTGCCTCAGTTTTCCCACATTGCTCCTTAATTTCCCCTTCTYGTGCCTCAATTTTSCTTTTGYACCTCAGTTTCTCCTCATAACTCCCTAATTTCCCCCCTCATGCCTCCGTTTCCCTTTTGCACCTCAGTTTCCCCTCATCCCTCCATAAGTTCCCCATTTTATGCCTCTGTTTTCCCTTTTGTGCCTCAGTTTCCTCTCATCGTGTCTCTTTTCCCTATTTCCTTAATGTCCCATACTGTGCCTCAGTTTCCCCCTTGTTGCTCCTTAATTTCCCCTTCTCGTGCCTCAGTTTCCCTTTTGTGCCTCAGTTTCCCCTCATTGCTCCTCAGTTTCCCCACTTTATTCCTCAATTTTCCCTCGCTGTGCCTCAGTTTCCCAGCTCACCTCAGTTTCCCCATGTTGCTCCTAATTTCCCTTTTTTGGGCCTCAGTTTCCCACCTCACCTCAGTTTTCCCGTGTTGCTCCTAATTTCCCTTTCTTGTGCCTCAGTTTCCCCTTGTTGGCCTCACTGTCCCCTTTTGTGCCTCAGTTTCCAATCCTGCTTCACTTTCCTCACATTGTGCCTCAGTTTCCCCACATAATTCCAGAATTTCCTCCCTTCGTGCCTCAGTTTCCCCTTTTCTTCCTCGGTTTCCCCTTTCATGCCTCAGTTTCCTCCCATAGTTCTTCACTTTCCCCTTTTTGTGCCTCAGTTTCCCCTCTCCTGCTCCGTTTTCCTTACATCGTGCCTCAGTTTCCCCACATCATTCCCCAATTTCCTCTTGTCGTGCCTCAGTTTCCCCTTTTGTGCCTCAGTTTCCCCGGTCGCCCCTCAATTTCCCCATGTCCTACTTTAGTTTCCTCGTGTTGTGCCTCAATGTCCCCTTTTTTACCTCATTCCCCCTTTTTGTGCCTCAGTTTCCCCTGTTTGTTTCCCATTCCCTCTTTTTGTGCCTCAGTTTCCCCCTTTCCCCTTCACTGTGCCTCAGTTTCCCCTTTTGCCCCTCATTCCCTCTTTTTGTGCCTCAGTTTCCCTTTTCCACCCCATTCCCTCTTGTGCCTCAGTTTCCCCTCAGTTTCTTGTGCTTCAATTTCCCTTTTTTGTCCTTCATTTTCCCTTTTTGTGCCTCAGTTTCCCTTTTTTATCCCTCATTCTCTTTTTCTGCCTCAGTTTCCCCTTTTTGTCCCTCATTCCCTCTTTTAGTGCGTCGGTTTCCCTTTTCCCCCTCATTCCCTCTTTTTGTGTCTGTTTCCCTTAGTCACCTCATTCCCTTGTGCCTCAGTTTCCTTTTGTCCTTCATTCCCCTTTTTTGTGCCTCAGTTTCCCCCTTTTTATCCCTCATTCCTTCTTTTTCTGCCTCAGTTTCCCGTTTTTTCCCATTCCCTCTTTTTGTGCCTCAGTTTCCCCTTTTGCCCCTCATTCCCTCTTTTTGTGCCTCAGTTTCCCTTTTCCACCCCATTCCCTCTTGTGCCTCAGTTTATTGTGCTTCAATTTCCCCTTTTTGTCCTTCATTTTCCCTTTTTGTGCCTCAGTTTCCCCTTTTGTCGCCTCATTGTGCCTCATTCCCCCATTTTGTGCCTCAGTTTCCCCTTTTTGTCCTTCATTTTCCCTTTTTGTGCCTCAGTTTCCCCTTTTATCCCTCATTGTGCCTCAGTTTCCCCTTTTTCTCCCTCATTCCCCCATTTTGTGCCTCAGTTTCCCTTTCCCCCTCACTGTGCCCTTTCCCGCCGTGTCCCTCAGGGGGTGACCGGGGAGCTGTCCCCAAACCCGGGGTTCTCTCTCACCCCTCTCTGCCCGCTCCCTCCCCTCTCCCTGAGGCACGGCCGGGGCAATGTTCCCCATTCCCTTCCCTTTCTCGGGGCTCCCACAGACGAGGCCGCGGCGCCRCTGCCCGAGGGGACCCCGCCGGTGTCGGGGGCTCCCCGAGTGACCCCGCCGGTGTCGGGGCCGCCCCCGGAGCCGCCGGGGGACATCATCCCGCTCTACTGCGCGCTCCTGGCCGCCCTCGTCGTGGGGCTCCTGGCCTACGTGGCCTTCAAGTGGTGAGTGCGTGGCGCCGGGGGTAGCGGGGGGACTCGCGGGGATTTGGGGAGCCCCGGTGACACCCCCGGTGTCCCCCGCAGCTGGGACACCTGCAGGAAGAAGCGGCAGCTGGACAAGGCGCGGGAGGCGGGGGACGCGGGGGTGGCCCCGGGGGACGCGGAGAAGCAGCGGGGGGACAGCGGCGTCTGCCCGGAGAGCGGCGGCCTGGAGCCGGCACAGCCCCGTGAGAGCCCCGGCACCGCGGGTGGGGGCACACCCAGGCCTGAGGGGGGGTTTGGGGACATCCAGACCTGGGGGGGGTTGGGGACACCCAGGCTTGGAGAGTTGGGGCACCCGGCCCTGGGGAGTTTGGGGACATCCGCGGGTGTGGGGACACCCAGACCTGGGGGGGTGGTTGGGGGAGATCCGCGAGTTTAGTGACACCCGGCTCAGGGGCAGGTTTGGGGACATCCGTGGGTTTGGGGACACCCAACTCAGGGGGAGGTTTGGGGACACCCAGCCCTGGGCAGGGTCAGGATTTGGGGGGACACAGGGCTTTTGAGAGGCCGCAGACTTTGGGGTGGATGGGATCACGGAGCACTTGGATGGGGTCGGGGAGCACCCAGAGGGGTCAGGAAGCCCCCAAACGGGATTAGGGAGCACTTGGATGGGGTCGGGAAGCCCGCAGTGGGATCGGGGAGCACCGGGATGGGGTCAGGGTTCCCCCACAGCTCCCGGGGCGGGTCGGGAGCCGCCCGCATCCCTCGGTGCGTCTGTGCCGGTGTGGAATTGCGGGAGCTGACCCCGTCCCTCCCCGCAGCGCATCCCGACGGTCCCGCCCCGCTCCCGCTGTCCCCGCGGCGCCGGGAGGAGCCGGGAGAGCTGGAGCGGCTCCTGGAGCTGGGAGCGCCCGGCAGCGGCSCCGCGGTGGCACCGGGGGATGTCACCTCCGCCGTGTGACACCTCCGGGMACACCGGGGCCGCGCCGGTGGCTGCCCCCGGCGGTGCTCCCGCTTCCCGACGGATTCCTGGGGATTTTTTACGTGGCTTTTGTACTTTTTTAGGGATTCTGGGGGGGTGGGACGGGGACCTTCGGTGGCTGGTCCCTGTGTGGGGGCATTAAACGTGTCACTGGGTGCCACCAGGGTTTGTGTCCTCGGGTGTCCGTGTGTTTGCGCGTGTTCCGGGGTGTGTCCCCAGTGTCACCGAGGTGCCTGTTGGTCCCCACAATGCGTTCCCTTGGGCGTCCCCAGTGTGTCCTTGTGTCCCTTCAGGTGTCCGAGTATCCCCAGGTGTCCCAAGTGTCTCTGGAATGTCCCCAGGTGTCCCATCAGGTGCCCATTTGTCCCCTTAGGGTGTCCCAAGTGTCCCCAGCTGTCCATGAGTCCCCTCGGGTGTCACCAGGACTTGTGTCCTCAGGTGTTTGTGTGTCCCCAGGATGTATCCCAAGTGTCCCCAGGTGTCCCTTTGTCCCCAGGATATGTCCTCGGGTGTCCCTGCACCCCGGGGATGTGACTGCTCAGGTGTCTGGGCTGGGTGTCCCCAGGTGTCCCGTGTTTCCCCAGGGTCATGTCCCAAGGCTGTGACCCCTCAGGTGTCCCTGGGACTCGTGTCCCCATGTGTGTCACTGGGATGTGTCCCGGGGTGTCCCTGTGTCCCAAACCCTTCCCAGACCCACCTCGGGCATGGCTGGCCCCAGGAAGGAGAGGGGACACCCCAAAGACCCCAAGGCAGGTGGCACCAGGGACAGAAAAAGCCATTTTTAACCCCAAAATGCTTCCAGGTCACCCCAAACTTCCCTTCCCAGKGGGTCCAGATTCCTGGGAATGCTGAGAAGGTCCCCAAGGGAGAGGGGACATCCCAAGCCAGGTCCCCCTTTTGGCCCAACCCAGCATCCATCTGGGGGTTTGGGGTTGGGTTTTTTTTGTTAGTGTTTTTTTTTTTTTTCTTTTGATTTTTTATTTTTTCTCTTTTTTTTCTCTTTTTTTTTTCCGCTCGTTTTTTTACATAAAAAGTTCCGTAAAAATTGGATAAAGTAAAATGCTCGAAGCAGTAAAATCAATCTTATCAACATGACCAGAAATCCGCAGTATTTACAGGGAAACGGAGGAAACCTCGCAGAACCAAAAATGAAAAACCAAGGAAAGAACCCCCCCCAAAAAAAAAAAAAATTAAAAATAAAACCAAAAATCCGGGAATAACCCCCAAAGTCTGCTGTCAAACGTTCCCGTGGGATGGGCACGTTTGGGGCTGAAAGCAACAGGGGAAAAAAGCAAATTATTATCAATATATTCACATATACGTTAAAATATAATACAGAGCTTGGGAGAGCCGGGCTTGGCAAAGCCTGGCTCAGCAAAAGCAGGCTTGGCAAAGCCCGGCTCATCCTCGGCGGCGGGAACCAACTTTGTTTTTCCTTAAAAAAAAAAAAATCCATTGTCATAATAATAATAATTAATAATAATAATAATAATAAATTCACAGGTTGGTGGTTCGGGAGGGCGAATCCCGGCGGGGATCGATCGGGGCTCGTCATTCCAGGGGCTATTCCAGCTCCGTGTCCTCTTTGGGCTTGTAGAGGATCCCGAATTTCTGCATGTACTTCTTGATGTACTCCTTGGTTTTGTGTTTGACGTTCTCGTTGCACTCCAGGTCCTCGGGGTTCTTGCAGTACTTGAGCTCCTTGTTCATCACCCCGTGGGTCAGCTGGGGGAGCCGGGAATGGCACAGGGAGTCAGGCCYGGAATTCCCACCTGGCCACTCCCCCAGCCACTCTGCTCCCACTTCCCAAACAGTTCCTCTTAGTGCCAAATATTCCCTGAGCCACTGTTGTATTATTCCTCAAATATTCCCTAAATATTCCTAAAATCATCCTCAAATATTTCTCAAATATTCCTCCAGTATTCCCTAAATAGTCCTCAAATATTCCCAAAATTATTGTTAAATATTCCTCAAATATTCCCTAAATCATCATTAAATATTCCCTAAATATTCCTCCAACATTCCCTAAATATTCCCCAAATATTCCTCAAATATTCCTCCAAAATTCCCTAAATAGTCCTCAAATATTTCCCAAATAGTCCTGCAATATTCCCTAAATAGTCCTCAAATATTCCCCAAATATTTGGTAGTGTTCCCCAAATATCTGCTCTCTTTTCCAAACATACCCCAAAGCTATTCTGCTATTACTCCCCAAATATTCCCCAAGCTACTGTTATATCATTCCCTAAATATTCCCCAAATGTTCCCCAATATTCCATAAATATTTGGTAGTGTTCCCCAAATATCTGCTGTTATTTTCCAAACTTTCCCAAGCCATTTTCCTATTATTCCCCAAACATTTCCCAAATATTCCCTAAATATTCCTCAAATATTCCCAAAATATTCCTTAAATATTTGGTAGTGTTCCCTCAATATCTGCTGTTACTTTCCAAACATTCCCAAGCTATTTTCCTATTATTCCCCAAATATTCCCTATTATTTCCAAATATTGCCCAAGCTGTTGTTATATTATTCCCCAAATGTTCCTCAAATATTCCTGAAATATTTGGTAGTGTTCCCTAAATATCTGCTGTATTTTCCAAAAATTCCTAAGCTATTTTCCTATTACTCCCCAAAATATTCCCTGTTCTTCCCAAAATACTCCTCAAATATTCCTGAAATATTCCCAAAATATTTACTATTGTTCTCCCAATATCTGTCCTTTTCCAAACATTCCCAACTATTTTCCTATTACTCCCCTGTTCTTCCCAAATATTCCCTATTACTCCCTAAATTATTTTTCTATTACTTCCCTAATATTCCCCAAATAATTCCTAATATTCAATTTGCTATCATTTCCCAAATAATATTCCCTAAATATTTGGTATTGTTGTGCCAATATTTGCAATTATTCCCCAAGTATTTCCTATTATTCCCAAATATTCCCTAAATTATTCTCCTATTATTGCCCAGATATTCCCCAAATATTTTCTATTATTCCCCAAATATTCCCTGAGCTGCTGTGATATTATTGCCCAAATATTCCCTGTTATTCCCYAAATATTCCCTAAATATTTCCTATCATTCCTCCATATTATTTATCCATTATTGCCCAATTAYTCCCCAAATATTCCCTAAATCTTTCCTATTGTTCTCCCAATATCCCCCCACCATTCTCCTCCCCTTCCCTCATCCCCCAAGGAGCTGGAAGCAGTTGGAATGACCCAATCCCATTTCCTGGGTCCCAGTGTCCCCATGTCCTGTACCCTCTGTGTTCCCATGTCCCACATCCCTGTGTCCCTGTATTCCRAAGTTCCCATACCCTTCATGTTCCCAACTCCTTGAACCCCATGTCCCTGTGTCCCCATATCCCTCTGTCCTCTGTGTCCCCATGTCCCCACATCTTCATGTCCCTGTACCCCATGTCCCCACTTCCCACATTCCAATGAACCTGCACTCTCCATGTTCCCAAGCTCCACATTCCCTGTACCCCGTGTCCCTGTGTCCTCATCTTCCAACATGCCATGTTCCCATGTCCCCACACTCCTGTGTCCCTGTGTCCCCATKTTCCTCTATCCATGTTCCCATGTCCCACATCGTTTGTCCCTGTACCCTGTGTGTGACCATGTCCCTGTGTCTCTGTATCCATGTTCCCAAGTCCTTGTATCCCATGTCCCTGTATCCTCCATGTCCCCATGTCCCTGCATCCATGTGTCCCTGTACCTGCCATGTTCCCACGTCCCTGTCCCCCCATGTCCCCCCATTCCCACATTCCCCATTCCCACCTTGCGTGCCAGGTGTTTGAAGTCCTCGGTGGTGGTGATCCGGCCCACCTTGCAGTCGGGCTTCCGGTACGGATTCAGGCACTGCACGATGAACTGGGACATCTGTGGGAGACAGAGCTGGGTCCTGCTCCCTGCTCCCACCATCCCATCCCATCCCCATCCCATCCCCATCCCATCCCCATCCCATCTCCATCCCACCCCATCAATTCAATTCCATCCCCATCTCCATTCCATCCCATCCCACCCCATCCATTCCATTCCACTCCACATCATTCCATTCATTCTCATCCCATCAATCCCATCCCATCCCCATCTCACCCCATCCATCCCCATCCCATCCCACCCCTCACCTCTTTCCTGAACACCTCCTTGCTCTTTTTGGCCAGCTCGCTGGAGGTGTCGGCTTCCGCCGTCTTGGGCTTCTTGGAAGACTGGGGAGGGGAGCACAGGGATGGCAACGCTTCCCAGTCTGATCCAGGTCCAATTCCCAGACAAATGCCAGCACACTCCCACCCCAAACCAGGGATTTCTCAGCCCACTCCTGGTGCTCTTCCCAGCCCTATCCCAGCAAACTTCCCCACCCAGTCCTGGAGCATTCCCCAGTTCAGTCCTGGGGAACTTTCAGGTGAGCTTCCCAGTTCATCCCAGTGAACTTCCCAGCCCAATCCAGGCACACTTCCCAGCTCATTCCTGGGGAGCTTCCCAGCCCACTCCTGGAACGTTCCACACCCCAAAGCAGGCATTTCCCAGCCCAATCCCAGGGAGCTCCCCATCCCGATGCCGGCACTCTCCTCGCCCCAATCCAGGCACAATTCCCAGTCTGMTCCCAGCACAGTCCCAGCATTTCCCACCCTTGCTCCTGGCACTCTCCAGCCCAATCCTGGCACAATTCCCAGCACACCCCTGGGCTGGGAGGCACAGGGACCACTCCTTGCTCTTGCTTTCTACGGAAAAAAAAGCCAGGAAAAGAGCAGGAGTGGGTCCTGGGGCTGGTCCACAGTGGGAGCAAACCCTGTGGTGGGGGACTTTCCTTCAGGAATTCCCTGGGAGGGCTGGGGCCCCCCACAAGCATTCACACAGGTTATCTTTAGCTCCAGTCAAGATAAAGGGAATTTTCTTGGAATTCCTGGCTGCTTCTCTGAGCACTGATCCCCGTTTTACTACGGAGTAGAATCCAGCTGCATCCCGGAGCCCATCCCTTCGTGCTGGATCCACACCCACCTCCCACACGCTCCCACCCCAAGCTCTGCCATCTCCCTGGAGCCTAAGAAGGGAAAAGCAGCATCCCTGCACCAGCAGCATTTTCTGGGAGAGGCCTGGGATCCTCRTCCCAACTTGGATTGTAAGCATGGGAAGAGCAAAGGGATTTGTTAAAGGTTTGGAAACCTCGGGGGAGATTTCCCTTCTCCTTCTGYTCTTTGAGGATGTCCCAATTTTTCTTTTAATTAAAAAAATCCCGATTTTTAGAAGCATTTAACACGGAAAAAGAGCAGGGGAAGAATCCCTTTCAATCCCTACAGATGTGCCTGACCGGAGGGCAGAGCTGCAGAATCCCGGGAGCAAAGGGCCAGGGAGCTTTTATGGCCCAGGCCTGGCCGGGGCAGGGACATCAAAGCTGCGGCCCCAGGCTCGGCTGCCACTTCAAAAGGCCGGGAATGGGGAGCAGATGGCTCCGGATGGATCCGGCACCACCCTGCAGTGCTCCATCGGCAAAGCCTTCCTCATTCCCAACCCTTCCCAAAGCCCTCGGCATTCCCAAACCCTTCCCAAAGCCTTCCTCATTCCCAAACCCTTCCCAAAGCCCTCGGCATTCCCAAACCCTTCCCAAAGCCCTCGGCATTCCCAAACCCTTCCCAAATGCCTCATCATTCCCAAACCCTTCCCAAAGCCCTGGGCATTCCCAAACCCTTCCCAAAGCCCTCAGCCATTCGCAAAGCCCTCATCATTCCCAAACCTTCCCAAAGCCCTCAGCATTACCAAACCCTTCCCAAATCCCTCCTCATTCCCAAGCCCCTCCTCATTCCCAAACCCTTCTGCCACCCCAAATATTTCTCTACCCCCAAATCCTTCTCCATTCCCAAATTCCTTCTCCATTACCAATCTCTCTTCCATCATGAAATCCTTCCCTACCCCCAAAATCCTTCTCCATCACTAAATTCTTCTCCAAAACCAACTCCTTCTCCACCCCCGAATCCTTCTCCATGATGAATCCCTTCTCCATGATGAATCCCTTCTCCATGATGAATCCCTTCTCCACCAGTACTTTCTCAAACCCAAAATCCTTCTCCTTCACCCAATCCTTCTCCACCAGTCCTTTCTCCATCCCCAAATCCTTCTCTGCCCCCAAACCCTTCCCCATCCAACCCCTCTCCATGTGGGCAAAAAAATCGGTGTCAAAACTGGCAGGGAAAGATGAGGAGGAGAAATGAAAACTCCATTTCCCAGCTCCTTGTGCCAAAGGCCAATTCCTCCTTGGAGAATTCTTCCTAATTTTAGGCTAAAATTCCATTTTAAATTTATTTGAATATTAAAACCTCCTTATCAAGGCCTTCCTCCCTCACCCCTCCAAWGTGAAATCCCATAATCCAAAGGCTGCCAGGAAAACTAACACAGGAAAATCCCCTGAATGGTGCTGTCCCTGTTTTCCAGCCTCTGGAAGAGATGGGAATGGAGAAACCACGAAGATGGGAGGAAAAACCAGCCTGGAATGGGATCAAGAAATTCCCAAATGTTTGGGAAAACCTGGGATTCTCTTTTCCAGCAACTGGGATCTGCTCCACTGMCACCAACCTTTCCATGGAGAACCAATGGGCTGAGACAAACTCATCCCAAATCCCAAATTTTCCATCTAAAAGGATGCAAAACCTCCAGCATCCACCCCAGGGTCCCTGCTGGGCCTTCCTGCTGGGCCACTCCCTCAGGAAAGCCAAGTTTTCCAAGGGAAAACCAGGATTYCAAGTGTGCTTTAGAGGGAATAGTGATCCTGGCTTCCCCCTCCTCTTGTGCCTTTCCATCCAAATCCTCCCCCAGGAGCACCAGGAATAGCAGCAGCAGCTGTTGGATGCCTGAGCCACGGTGCCCGTGGGTTTAATCCCTCCTGGGTGGGTTTGATCCATTTGGGAAAGGTGTGGGGTGGGGAGGAGGGTAAAAAATCCAAGGAATGTGGTTGTAATTTCAGGGTGGGAGCGCTGGAGGCAGGAGCTGCGACCACGGGAGTTCAGTGCCAGGAAAAACCCGACCTTCCTGGCCCAGAAGGAAAGGAATKAAAGCTCTGGAGTGAGCAGGAACCAGCTCAGCCTGAGGTCAGCCAGAGCCATGGCTCATTTAGGAATGAGGGATTCATGGATTCAGGGAAATCCAGGGATTTGGGGTTTGGAGTGAGGAACAAAACTGGTTCCTGTTAGGCCTAAGGTGAAGCCCTTGGCTCTTCTTTATCCCAATTTATGGGATAAAAGCTCTCATTCATGGAAGTGCCTTCCCTTGCTGCTCCCTCTGCTGTGCAGGCAGCACTGAGACCCTCAGAATTCCACAGGGAAACCAGCCCAGCTCCATTTCCTTGCTCAGAAGAGCCCAACCTTCTCCTCAGCACCTCGTTCCCATCCCTGGGATGTTCCAAACATCTCCAAGCTGCTCCCCACCACTGAATTTCAGCTCATCCCAACACAGGGATGCATTTCCCAGCTATTCCCAGCTTCCAATCTCCCTCTAAAGCCTCCAATTCACATTTTCTTGCTCAATCCAAATATCCTTCAACAATATTTGCATCCCTGGAATATCAGGGAATGTCATGGCATAAATGTGACACTGATCCAGGGATAAAAATCCTTGGAAAGGCTTCCCTGGATTCCTCTGTGGAAGCAACAGCCCCTTGGCTGAGCAGGGAGAGCCAGCTCTGAGCTCATTTTCCAATTCACTTTTTTCCAGGGAGATAAATATTTGTCCATAATTCTGTCGGAGAGAACTCGCCAGGATTCCTGGCTGGAGCACTCGGAGGCATTCTGGGAATGGCATTAACCCCTGGGAGCCTGGCAGCACATGGAAAGGCAGCAGCAGCCAGGTGGGTTGTTCCTGGGTGCTGCAGGATGGACWCCTCCAGGAAAATCCTGGGAATGTGGGAGCACCCAAGCAGCGGAAGAATGGATCCTTTTCTTTCCACGGATTTTCTCCAGCTTTTTAAATACTCAGAAAGGTATGGGAAATGTTCCTGAGCTACACCCTTAGTTTGTCCTTTTTCAGTGCTATTCTCCCTTATTCCCATTTGGGAATGCTGAGGGGTTTGGGAAGGGTTTGGCCAGGATTTCCTGGCCAGCTCCACACACAGGCTGGAATCCAGGGCAGAATTCAGGGAAGCTGAACAGCCGAGCCCTGAGTGTGGCAGCTGGAGCCACTCCAAAGGATCYGGGGTCACTTGTGTCCCCCTGGCACCTGCCAGCCCCACACTGAGCTCCCATCCATGGCCCATCCCAAGGATTTGTGCCCCTCACCTTCATGGGGTT
Source organism: Alauda arvensis (assembly GCA_902810485.1). NCBI lineage: Eukaryota > Metazoa > Chordata > Aves > Passeriformes > Alaudidae > Alauda > Alauda arvensis. Next base: position 137,275 of record CADDXX010000933.1, on the reverse strand, counting down.
CTCGTCGTACGTGGGGGTGCCCAGGTCCATCTCGGCCTCGTGCTCCAGGCCAGCATCGTCCCCAGGGCTGTCCCAGGTCGGGGGATCCCACTGGGTTTGTCTGCAGGAGGGAAAACAGATCCCTGTCAGCTCCTTGGAGAAAGTGGGACGTGCTCAGGGATGATCCCATCAGCTGGGACATCCGGATTTGCATCGGCCATCAGAATTCCGGGCGCATGGAATTCAGGGCCTCGCTCTTCATTCGGGGGTTTCTGAATTGGAGAAGGTTAAAACCAAGCAGGAAGAACTGAAGAAAGGGAATCTGCACCATTTTCCATCATGGTGGCACCGTGGGATCGAGGGATGTTCACCACTGGGATGGAATTCCCAGCATGGAAAGGTGGGAACATCCCAGCAGAGAGCSCAGGGAAGGTTCAGCCTCCACCAAGGCTCCCTTGGGTCTCCTCATCYCATCCTGAGAATTCCAAACCACACAATTCACCAATTCCTGCTCCACTGGTTTGAATTCCAGGTGTTTGAAGGTCTCCTGCTCTGCTGTGTRCCAGGGAGCAGGGAGGAATCCAAAAGGGAGACAGAAAAGATTCATGGATGCAGGGAAATGTGTGCCAGGAACAAGAACTGACAGCAGGAAATGGATGTGGAAGGAAATATTCCTGCTTATCTCCATCCACACCCCCCATGGAACTGGAAATTTCAAACAAACCCTTTTTAATTTCAGGTAAATTCATAGGGATTGATCCAAAACCTGGCTCTTTCCAAAACTGATGGGAAAGGTGTAGGAAAAACATTGGGAAAATCATGTTTCTTCCCATAGAGATGGGAGCTCTTCTCCCAAAAAACAAGCAACAGCACAGGAGGGAAGTTGTGCCAGGGGATGTTCAGGTTGGATACTGGGAAAACTCCTGCATGGAAAGGGAAGAGGTGGGGAGCCCATCCCAGAGGGACCACAAAACCCTGGATGTGGCCCCTGGGGACAGGGGTCAGCCGTGCCCACACCCACCTGGTGACCACGTGGTAGTAGTAGATCTTCCCCTCRGGATCCCGGGCCGTTTTCCAGTTGGGAGGGAGGACGATGGTTTTGGGCTTGGGAGGGGAAGGTGGAGGCAGATCCAGGAGGTTGTTGGTGACCACCAGCTCCGGCTGCAAAGGGAGGGATGAAGAGAAAAGTTGTGAGGGGTGACAAAAGGTGCCCTGGCAGCTCTTTATCCCACAGGAAATTCCCTCCCCATCCGTGCCTGGGGCTCCTCACCTGCTGGATGGGCTGGGGCTGCCCGGCTGCCACGATGGTGGTGACGGCCGTGGGGGGCTGCACGATGACCCCCTGAGGGTGGGCTGTGTAGATCTGCTGGCCCTGGATGTACTGCAGACCTGGCTGGGCATAGCTCTGCAACAGGGAAACACAACTCAGCTGCTTCTCACAAAAAAAAAATCCTTGGCTGCAGGAGGGCAGCTTCCAGCAGAGCAGGTGCTCCMAGCCCCAGTGTCCAACCTGGCCTTGGACACCTCCAGGGGCAGCCACAGCTGCTCTGGGAATTCCAGTCCAGCCCCTCCCCATCCTCCCTGCCAGGAATTCCTCCCTAATACTACCCTTAAGATTTTTTTGTAATGTAATTAATTCTGGTAGCTCCAGACTCCATTTCCAAAAGCCAGTGGAAGCTGAGTTCTTACATCTGCGTTTTACTCGTTTGCTCAGCTTTTATCCACAAATCTCCCTTCAACAGCCAGAAAATCCAAAATATTCCTTCAAGCTGCAAATTCCTGATTGGGCCCCAAAAACTATGGAATCATCATCCCTGGATGTGTCCAACATCCCCCATCCCTGGATGTGTCCAATATCCCCATCCCTGGATGTGTCCAACATCCCCCATCCCTGGATGAGTCCAACATCCCCATCCCTGGATTCCTCAATACCCCCAATCCCTTGGAATGTCCAAGGCCAGGTTGGACAGGGCTTGGAGCAATCTGGGATAACAGAAGCTGTCCCTGCCATGGCAGGGGGTGGAACTGGGTTCTCTTGAAGGTCCCTTCCAACCCCCCACATCCCAGGATTCCATTAATCTCTAAYTGATGCYGTTGATAGACAGCAAATACCCCGGRATGTGCTYTTCTCCTTCTCCTGGGCAGGAAGCTCCCTGAGAAGAGCTCAGAAGATGCTCCAGCAGGAGAAGGCCGGAGTGAGTAACCCCAGAGTGTTTCCCAGCTGGCTCCCCGGGCTCCCAGCAGGAATTACCTGGACGATGGGCGGGGTGGTCTGCGAGTAGGGCGAGGTCACTCCGTACACGGTCTGGCACGTCTGGCCCTGGTAGTAGATGGCAGGCTGGGACTGGGCAGGGGAATAGGGCTGCTGCACAGCCACGGGCTGCTGGCTGGAGTCCCACACGCCGTAGCCCTGGCCCTGCACRGCCCCGGCCGCCGGCACCGGCAGCACGGCCACGCCGGGCTCCTGGGCCACCACGGCGTCACCGGGGGCCGCGTACTGCGGGGCTGCCACCTCCATGGTGCTGCTGGCCACGTGCTGCACCACGGGCACGGGCTGAGGGGCGCCCAGGGACGGCTCCACCGAGTGCCCCACCACGGCCTGGGAGTGCTCGTAGCCCGCCGGGGAGCACATGGAGTCCATGGAGGGCGTGGGCAGCAGCACCTTGCCCGCGTTGGGGTTGCTGGGGTCCACGTAGGCCTGCATGGGGTAGCCCGGAGGGTAGCCCATGAAGCTGTGGTGGGGGGTGCCGTAGCCCAGGGAGTCGTAGGGGAGCGGGGATGTCATGCCCAGGTTCTGGAGCTGCTGCTGCTGTTTCTGGGCTTCCCTCTGCGCCACCTCCTGCTCGAAGAGCTTGCGGCGCTCCTCCGTGGAGAGCTTGTTGCGGTCCTTGGGCCGGACCTTCTTCTTGGAGGAGGCCGGGGTGTCGTACCTGGGGCACAGGGAAAGGGCTGTGAGCCTCAGGGAGCTGCAGGCCAAAGGATCCAGCAGCAAAAGGGACAGTGGCAAGCCTGGAATGCTGCCCAACAACAGCATCAATTCCTGAAAACATTCCTAAAAACATTCCCCGTTTTTTTTCCAGCTGTTTGACCAACTCAAGAGAAACACTGGTCCTGCTCATCCACAGGGAGCCAGGGCAGAGGATGAGCAATCCCAACGGATTGGCCAACATGGAGATGCAAGGATGCCACAGAGGTTTTCTGGAGGAGCTGCTCTGGAATACCTGGAGAGGGAGGAACATCTCCAAGAGAACCCAAGGCAAGGTCACAATCTGCAGGATGTCCCTGCTGGAAACACTCAGCCACGTTTTCCCAACGTGGGATTTGGAAGAGGCTTCCAAACAGGAGCAACTCACAACACAGCACCTTCCCCCCCCAAATTCCAGTGCTGGGCTGAGAATTCCATCTTTGTAGTCCAGAACCCCCAGATGGGAGCTGCAGACACGGCAAGGAACAAGGGAATCACAGGCAGCACATTCCTGTTTGGAATTCTGCCCCTTCCCAGATCGCAGCTTCAGCTTCAAAAAATAATGGTGTGGATGGGATTTTTTAATTCCTTAACAGTTTTCATCCCAAAACACGCAGCAGCTGGAGGGATTTTTCCAGGGAATGAAAGGAGGAGGGGGACAAAACAAGCCTAAGGACTTTGATCAAAGCCCAACCAAGGAAAATTTCAGATCAAAGGTGGATGTTTCCAGACGTTATGAGTGTGGTAAAACAGGGATTACAAGGAAAAATGCTTTGCAGCCTCAATATAAATGGATTCTACAAAGCATCCAGGATATTCTCCGTATATTCCGTGTTCCTGGGATCCATTTACATATCAAAAGCACATTGCTACCAACAGATCTGCTGGAGCTGTTTCCTGGCATTCCCAGAGGAGCTGCAGGATCCGTTAATGGGAACCTCATTGCCGGGAGGAGTTTGATTTCCCTAATTAAAGTCTTTCCTGGCTCTGCCTGGAGAGTTTGGAAGAGAAGCAGCAGCCATGGAGGGAGTGGGAAGAAGGAAACCGAGGGTTTAGTGCTCCCTTCTCCATCCAGTTGGTTGTTTTCCTTATTAAATCCTTGGGATAACAAAGAGGGATGCTCAGAGCAGGGAGAATTCCCAGAGAAGGAATTYGGTCCTTCATGGACACAGCACAGAGCAGCAACTCCTCACCCAAAGAAATGCTTGTTCTGTTTAAAACAACCCCAAAAACCCAGGATTTACTTCCTGGGGATGTTTCCAGCCTCGTTACAGAGGGATAGATTTACAGCTGTATTTTCTATCCAGATGTTTCCAACTTTCCCAGCTCAGCYCGGCGCGAGGTTTCCTCGTCTGGCTGACTCTGCACCAATTGTTCCCTAATTATGGAGTGGCTTTGAGAGGGACAACAGAGGGGTGACTTCTTCAAAGGAAATTCCATGGTATTTCTGCTGCCTTTAACATGATCTSCAGTCTCTCTGAACTGCAGCACATGGAATGTTTTCCTTCTCTTCCTCAGGAGCTGCACGCTCAGCCGTGGCAGCTGTGCCACCATTCCCAAAGAAAGGCAGGAGACCTGGCACCAGCCTGCTGGGATCACACCCACCTGGACTGTTGTCCTTACAGGTATTTTTAGGGAATAACCACTCAGTCAATGAAGTTCTGGAGTTGGAAATYCTGGTTTGGGCATTGCTCCCTCTCGTACAGGGACTGCTCCAAGTTCAGAGTAATTCCCAGCACACTGGGAAGAGCTGGAGCAGAAGGRAATGGGTTTTGAAGGACCCATGGAGCTTTTTGCATTAGGAGGGCTGCATCCTGGAATTCCTGGATTCCCCATCCCTGGAAGTGTCCCAGGCCATGCTGGATGGGGCTTGGAGCACCCTGGGACAGTGGAAGGTGTCCCCATGGCACAGGGTGGGACTGGATGGGCTTTAAGGTCCTTCCAACCCAAACCATTCCATGATCCCTCATTTCTGTGCAGGAGCTGGAACAACTCCCCTCATTTCCCAGCTCATTCCCAAAACACTCCTGAGCATGGAGGTGCAGCTTATCCCAGAGAAGGAGCCACCAACACCAAGGAACCACCCAACTCCCACCACCAACACTGAATCTCCCCACCAGGATTCGAGGAGAAAACTCCTTTTCCCAGCCTCAGCAGATTCCAAAGACCTCCAGGACTGTTTTTCCTGGAGATTCCACCCAGGAACGTGGCGGCTCCCTGGGATGTGGCAGCCCCCTGGCAGCACTTGCCTGTCCTCGGGCCTCTTGGTGCCACGCTCGTAGGCGGAGGACGGCGGGGACAGGGAATCTCTCCTCCTCTTCCTCTCCTTGCTCTGGCTCTGCCGCTCCGGATCCCGCTCCCGGCTCAGCACGGGGTTCTTGGGAGTGGGGGGCTGATCCCGGAGCCCCGCTGCCTCCCTGCCACGCTCAGCTGCTGGCAACACAGGGAAAAAGGGCAGGGAATTCTCAGCATTTGGGGTATCAAGAGCTCTCCTAGAAACAGCCTCAATTGTGCCAGGGGATGTTCAGGTTGGATATTGGGAATGTTTCTCGTGGAAAAGGCTGGCCAGGACCAGCCTGAAGGGATTTAAAAGCCCATGTGGATGTGGCACTTGGGGACATGGATCAGTGGTGGCCTTGGCAGTGCTGGTGGGCAGCTGGACTCAGTCTGGGAAGGCTTTTCCAAGCTCACCAATTCCATGATTTTAATTCTAGGTTGCTCCATTTCACCCTCAGATTATCCCCCCTATTCCCAGGAGCTGCTTCCCAGGAGGAGGAGCCATGGAGGCAGAACATCCTTGGACATTCCAAACTGGGAAAACRAAGCCTTTTCATGGGATCAGAGGAAAACATGGGAAAAGGTGAGCACTTACCACTGCTCTCCTTCTCTGCCTGGCTCTTCTTCGGGATGCGATAAACCTCCTGTGGGAAAGGCAGGAGCAGGGTCAGAACTCCCAAAGCCACCCCAACCAGCCAAGAATCACAGAAATCACACATTTATACACGAAACCACCAAAACAGGGGCTCCTGAAGGGAAGTTCTGGGGGTTTTGTGGTGCTTTCCATATATTTCCTCTGCTCAGTGTTTGACTTTTTAAGGATTTAGGTGGAATTTTGGGCCAAGAGCTCTGGGCAGAGCTGTGGGGTGGGAAATGTCCCACCAGCAGCTCCCTGTCCTGCTCTCCAAGGGAGCCTGAGATAACCCAGCAAGGAGGAGGGAGCTGGGCTGGGTGATTCCAGCAGATCCCTTCTGCCTGCAGACATTCCATGGTCCTGGCATCTGCTGCCCCTGCTCATGGACCATCCCTGGGCTTCCCCCAGCTCCCTCCCTGGGGACAGGGTCACGTTTCCATGGTGTTCCCAAGGGCTGGTGTTTGATGTGGGAGCATCCCAAGGGAAATGAGCAGGACCAGGCCCAGCTCTGAGATGGGACARCAACACCCAGCATAAATCTGTCCCTCAGCTGCCTTCAGCAGCAGCAAACTCCAAACTCTGCTCATCCAGCTCCTCCCTCAGCACAGGGAACWCCTGGAGCTGCTGGAGAGATCCAAGGAATCCCCAGAGCTGCAGGGCTGGAGCCCCTCTGCTGTGGAGCCAGGCTGGGAGAGCTGGGAATGTTCCCCTGGAGAAGGGAAAGCTCCAGGGAGAGCTCAGAGCCCCTGGCAGGGCCTGAAGGRGCTCCAGGAGAGCTGGAGAGGGACTGGGGACAAGGGATGGAGGGACAGGACACAGGGAATGGCTCCCAGTGCCAGAGGACAGGGATGGATGGGATATTGGGATATCGGGATGGAATTCCTGGCTGGGAGGGTGAAGAGACCCTGGGCTGGAATTCCCAGAGCAGCTGTGGCTGCCCCTGGATCCCTGGCAGTGCCCAAGGCCAGGCTGGACACTTGGAGCAGCCTGGGACAGTGGGAGGTGTCCCTGGATGATCACAAAGGTCCTGGCAGCTCCARGTGGAGATGGCACCGTGGGAAGAAAGGGGGGAGGAGCTGGGAATGAGGATCAGAACTTCCCAGAAGTGCAGGTTTAGCACAATGACCTGGACTGGGCAGAACAACCCTTCCCAACTGCACCCCTCCAATTAAGAAATGAGTTTCATTAGCACCTCTCCACGCTCCATTGTGTTTTTAATTGGAATATTCTGGCATTCCCAGTGTAAATCCCACTTCACCTCAGGGATGCTCATGATCCTACAGAGGTTTTACAGCATTCCTGACTGTCCAAGTGCTGGAAGGTTGGGAAAAAAAACCAAAAAGCTTTTTTTTTGTTTAATTCCAGCTTCTATCAAGCCCTTGCTCTGTTCCCTTCCTGAAGGAACTCAATATTCCCAAGAATTCCCCATTATTTCCAGCAGAATGTGATGAACCAGCTGCTGGAGCATCCCTGATGGAGCAGCAGCTGCATCCCAAAAAAACCCCATTAAATCCTAAAGGAGATGCTCAGTTTAAGACAAAGAAATTGTTCTGGGGAGCTCTCCCAGGACACCTCCTCTAAAATATCCTTTTATTTAGGCCCTGGAGGAGGCAGAGAGGGAAAAAAGATGGATTTGATGTTCCTGGGGGGTGAAGGCTGCTCCAGCTGGGAATTTACAGCTTCCACATGCTCAGAAATGTGGAGTTTACCTTGACTTGACTCTCAGATTTTACAGAATATGCTCTTTATTCTTTAATTCCTTGAGTTTTGAAAGCTGTTTGGGAATTAATTAACGAGTGGCTCAGGGGGCTCATTAGCAACGTGCCCACCCCCAGCCCTGCATGGGCTAAAAATGAGAATTTCCTTTAGCAAAAATAAAAACAAAAATGGGAAAGAGAAGAAWCCCTGTTGTGGTTTGTCCACGAGGCAAAACCACTTCAAAAGTGCTGCTGCTGGCTAAAAAAAAGGGATTTGGGCCAAGATTTTAAGGTTTTTTAAAGATACTTTTGCTTTTCTGTGGAGCCCAAACAGAGCACATGGAGATTGAAGCATCTCCCAAGAAAAAAAGAGGCATTAAAATTCCCTAAAAATGCCCTTTAAATTAAAGTTTTTTTAATTTATGTGTTTGCTATGGGCTGCAATACTCCAAATCCAGGTTTTTTTAAAATAAAATGTACAGAAACAAAGCAGCAGCTCCTTGTCTGGGGGAGGGATGCAGGATGAGCCCATAATTATACAGGATTTATRTATTTATAAATGATGTCATCCATAGAATGTCTGCTCATGGAATCATGGAATGGTTTGGATTGGAAGGACCTTGGAGCTCACCCARTTCCMACCCCTGCCRTGGTCAGGCTGCTCCAAGCCCCATAACCTGTGGATTTAATCTCATTTTCCTCCAGAATTCCAGAGCTGGGGAGGGCAGGGATGACTCTGCCTCTCCTGGGGGACACAGGTGACCACAGGGGCAGGGTCTGAAGCCCCAAATCACCTCCCAGCAGTGGGTTTTGCTGGGGTTTTTTTCTTTCTTTCCCACATTTAACTCCTAAAAATGTTCATTTTTCAGAGCAGCACATCCAAAAAATCCCCCCAAGGCTGTTCCCAGGAGGAGCCACCAAGGAATGGGATCATGGATGRACTGYCTGGAGCAGAATGACAGCTCAGGTGTTGGGAAGAGCTCAACTACACCAACTTCCCAGCTCCCAACAAAGGTCTGTCCCATTAAAGAGCAGGATGGGGAAGAGGAAAATACCAGGAAAGGGCTCAGTGGGAAGAGGAGGATAAGGAGTAAGGGGAATCAGCAATCCCAGCACTGCTTCAGCTTCACCAGGACATGGGGGGAGCCCATTCCAGCACCCATCCCAACAACCTGGCCATCCCTAGCAAGCCCAGGAAGCCCAAACTCCAGGATAATGATGAGCAGGGAGCGAGCATCCAGCTCCACCCCATGGAGCCTCCAGCACCCATTCCCTGTGGGAAGGTGGAGGCAGCAAGGGCTTTGAACCAGGAACAAACGGAGGGCTGTGTCCAAGCTGCTCCATGAAAAGCAGATGGTGGTCAGGGCAGGCTGGGGAAGCTCCCAAGGAAAGGCAGTTTTATTTTTGGAAGCGGAAGCTGCTGGCTGGGAGCTGCAGAATTCCTCAATCAGCGCTAACGGGCTCCAAATGGCTCCCGAGCTCCCAGCGCTGCTTTGAAGGGGCTGCACGGAAAATTAAAGGCAGAAGGAAAAGTGACACGAGCCTGTTCAGCACAAAAGAGGGGGGAAAAGTGGGATTTGGGCTGTTCAGCCTCAGGCACAACCCAGCCTTGGTTTGGGACAGGGAAGGGAGCTGCAGGATGGAGTCACGGCTCAAAGGATTCCGCAGTGGGGAAGGAAGATTGATGGAACCTTCTCCATAAACCTGTCCCTCAGCTGCCAGGSATTCCTGAATTCATGCTTGGATTTGATCATCCTGGAGGTCTTTTCCAACCTTAASGATTCCATGAGTTTATCCTATGATTCTGTGAACTCCTGTTGACTTGGAACACAACACACCCAAATCCATCCTCTACCAGGCTGGATCCTCTTCTCTTCCCTTCCTTTCCACTTCCTCTCCTCTTCCTCTCCTCTTCCCTTCCTTTCCTCTTCCTCTCCTCTCCCTCTCCCCCCTGCCCTCTCCCTGCAGCTCCAACATGATCCAAAGGGATGGAGCAGAACAAGAAGGGCCAACACCATCAAATCCCTCCCTGAAGGCCAGAAAACCCCACAGCAAACCACGGCCTGGCTGCTCCCCAACCCCATTGTTTCCCCCAACTACTCCCTGCTCTAAGTCATACCAAATTCTAGAATTCCTGATTAAAGCAGGAATTTGTGCGTGCTGGAGCCAGAGCCAGGCACTCCAGGATGGCTTCACTGGCAAAGGGACAGGCAAGAGCAGCTTCAAGGRGCTTCACCAGGATAAATCAGAGGAGGCTTGGAAAGATCATCCCAGGGGAAGATGGAAGCTGAGTTGGTCACTCAGGATGTCCCATTCAGGGTGAAACGGCCTCCAGRGGAGGTTCAGGTTGGATACTGGGAAAATTCCTCATGGAAAGGGTTGTCCAGCAGTGGAACAGGCTGCCAGAGGCAGGCGGAGCCCTCATCCCCTGAAAAGCCTCATGGAATCATAGAATGGTTTGGATTGGGACTGAAAAGCCCTGTGGATGTGGCAGTGCTGGAGGGTGGTTGGACTCAAGCACCTCTGAGGGCTTTTCCAACCTCACCCATTCCCTGATTCCATCATGTCCTGGCTTAGGGAAAACCTGGGAGGAAACTTCTGAATGGGGTCTTTGGGGAAAGCAAACTTGAACGGTTTTTCTCTTTATTTGTTTGTTAAATAAGTAGGTTTTTTCCACTTTTCTCTAATTAAGCTCTCAGATGGGTGCAAAAAAAGTCCYCTTTGTCCCAAGTCAGGGTGGGGACTCAGCCTTGAGCTCCAGGTCACCACAAACACTCACAAGCCAGAAGTATCTAACTAAAACCTTCCAAACCCAAGACTGGCTCTTCCAGAAGATTTTTCCTAAAACCAAGCCCTTCTCCAAATCCCAAGGAAAGAGCCTGTGGATCTCAGAGCCACCACTCCCACCTGCCTTTCCCACAAGGTGAGGGCCTCCTCTGGGGTGGAGGAAGATTCCCAAATCTCCAGGTGAGGCACAGCAGCACCAAAACATCCTCTCTGTCCCTCAGCTCAGCTCCTCAASCTCAGCCCTCCAGAGGACGTTGGGAAGAGCTTCCCAAGCTCGATCCTACAGCGAGTTTTGCTGGTTCCAAGAGGCGGCACCTCCAGCACGGGGCCTCTCCGCACGGATCAGCCCAGGGAGCCTTACCTGAGCACAATCCACCTGGGAGAACCACGTGGAAGCAGCACCTGTGCCCTGCTGGGTGTGCAGCAGCCAGCCCTGGGCATGGGAAGGGAGTTTTCAGCCCGGGAGAAGCCGGGCAGCGCTCCCAGGGAGAGCGGGAACGGCGCCCACGAGCCCGGGCTGAAAACTCACCCCGTGAGGAATGGGAGTGTGTGTTGTGCCAGGCCAGCACTCCTCACCCAGTCAGGAGTGCTGGGAGCCCTGCGAGGACTTGACAAGCCCCCTGTGTGTAGAGGTAGAGAAAAAAATGAAGCTCACTTAAATCCTTTCAGGCCAGGAGCTGGGGTTTGCCGGCAATGGACGCACCAAAATAACGTCGGCATGGCCGAGTTAACCACCTCTGTCCTCCTTTCACCTATCACTGCTCAGCTGCCCAACCATCTTCCCGGCTCTTGGCGCTATGTCCTCTCCCTTCTTCYGCTCGGAGATGGAGAAAAGGAGCCCCTTGGTCAGCTCTGGCTGCCCGGAGAAGCTGGATGGAAACGGTGGAAATTACAAGGGGGTGGTCAGCAAGGCTGGAGAGGACAGCGCTAAAAGTCACCACGTTTGAGACCCTCCCGCCCCCCAGCCAGGGCCAGGTGCTCCAGCACTCCAAAATCCCGGCTTCTCCAAAGCTTGGGGGTGCTGGGAAAGGTGAATTATGCACCTATGCACCCCCCTTCCAGCTTGGATTTGTCTTTTAGACAGCCAGGGTGGGCTTTGGTGGCACCTCCAAAGGTGAGGTGAGAGTTGGACAGAGGCAGTTAACTCCCAGAGCCATGGAAAGGTCCAGGGCASGATAAATTCCCAGCTCCCAGTTTTCCCTACAATTGTTTTACAGGAGAGGAATGAGCTGTCACAGCCCCGTGTCACAGTCCTGCTGTTTTGGGGTGGATTTGCTGGGATTGCTCCAAGCTCATGAGATCCAACCCCATCCCTGCAAGCAGATCACAACCTGAGGTTCATTAATACATGATCATTAATAAATGATAAATAATTATCCACAGAGAGGATGAGAATCCACATCTAAAAYACGGGAATGTGTCAGGACTCCACGGCCCGACCACAAAACAACAAAATTCTCTACATTCCCAAGCTGAGCTTCTCCAAGCTCCAAAGAAAACACAAATCCTGGGGATGAAACAACACCATCAGATCAAATTTGGTCTCAAACCAATGTTTTGGGGCAGTTTTGTGAAATTTCACACATTTTACTAATATTTTATTAATATTTTATGGTTTTCTCTGTGCTGTTCCATGCACATGGGTGTGGAAGGGAGCACAGCTGTTCCATCAGCCTGGATACCCAAAATAAATCTCCAAAGCCAAGCAGGACTAAGGCCTGACTTAACTTTTAGTTTAGAACAGGTTGGCCTTGATGTTGGGGGTCTTTCCCAACCTTAACAATTCTGYTGGCAATGATGGAAAAGGACTTTTCCCAGTTTAACCACAAATCCAACCTGACGGTGTCACTTGGAGAGGGAAACCACAGCAAGAGCCTGCAAATTCCAGTCTGGGAAATGATCACATCCCCTTGGAGAAAAGGAAGGGAAACACCACAGCACAACCCAGCCTCTCTAGAGAAATGGGTTTTACCCCACTTCTTCCCCCTCTCAGATGTGTGTCACAAATGATTGTGCCCAAAATCTCTTCAGGATCCTCCTGAAAAAATCAGACTGAGGTAAAACATCCCTGAATTCTCCTGGGAATGTCTGCATTTCTAAATCCTGGTGTTTGCAGCTCCAGAAATGGCACAAGCAAAGCTCAAGGCGAGGTCTCCCCCACCTGTGCCACAGCACAATTCACACCCGTTATTTTAATTGCCCTCTCTCATTATCAAAGTCAATGGTTGAATAAACTCCTCAGCTCTATGATGCACCAGAAAATAGAGATTTGTTTAAAACTACTTTCAGTAATTAAAGCTGKGCTGGTGGTTGATTAAGAGAAGGGCAGAAGAGGCTCCAAGTCCCACCAAGCCCACACCATGCTGGAATTGCAGCAGTTCCTGCTGGACCCTCAGGAATCTCTGGGTTTGGATTAAAGAGGCTCCCAGAACTGCTGCCCTTGAGTGTCAGGAATATAAAATAATGGAATGCCATCCTACAGGAACAGCAGATCTGTGAAGGGTTTCCAAAGATYTAAAGAAACCCAAGGAATGACTCAAGTGCTGAGTGGAAATCCACAGAACCATGGAATGGTTTGGATGGGGAGGGAGCTGAAAGGACACCCAGTGCCACCTCTGCCATGGCAGGGACACCTCCCATTGTCCCAGGCTGCTCCAAGCTCCAGCCTGGCCTTGGGCACTGCCAGGGATCCAGGGGCAGCCACAGCTGCTCTGGAAACCTGTGCCAGGACCTCACAGGAGGAATTAATTCYCTCTTAGCCACTGATCTGAACCTTTCCTCTTTTAGTTTAGAGCCATTACTGGAATGTCATCCCACATCCCATCACAAAGAAGCTGCTGATCCCACTGGCCACCTATGGGACAGGGACAGGACTCCAGAGGACAGAGGGAGCCACCAAGCCCTTCCCCTGAAGAGGTTTCCTGCTCCAGAAAACCTTGATGGGAGTGAAACCTCTGAAGGCCCAAATAACACCCAAATCCAGGCATTTCCAACTGCAAACACCCAGGAGATGATCCCACACTGCCTTTGAGAGAACCTGGCATGGCCAGCAGAGCCCTCTCTGGAGGCTCCACACGGTGCAGGTGAAAAGCAGAGGTTGAAAGGACAGGAGAAGCTGGGGATGTTGGGATAACTGRATTCAGAGAATCCCAGAATGGCTGGGGTGGGGGGAACCWTMAGGATCATCCAAYTCCACTCCCTGTCAYGGGCAGGGACACCTCCCACTACCCCAGGCTGCTCCAAGCCCTGTCCAGCCTGGGATGGGGCATTTAGGAGTGGCCTTGAACACTTSCAAGGATGGCATTCAGGAGCAGACAGTCCATGAATCTGTTTCAGCACTGAGGGATGTGGGCCACTTGCACCCAAAATGCTCATGGCAATCTGAATCCCTCAGAGCTGCCCTTTCCCTCAACAAAGAGATGGCCAAGGTGTCCTGGTGTGCCCAAACCCAACCAGCTGCTGGCTTCAGCAACACCTGGACATCCCTCAGCTCACACCCAGGGCAGCTGGCACCAGAGGATTTATATGGAAAGCACTTTTTGTGTAGGAAGAGTTATTTAGCTACCAACTATTGACCAGAAGACATCAAACCAGCCCCATCTGCACCACACCACAAATCCACGTTTTCCTCAGCTCCAGCTGCTGGAGCTGCACGGAGCTGCCTCTTACCTTGAGCTCCTTCCAGCTGTCGAGCAGCCTGGTGGCCAAGTCGCTGACATCCACCATTTTATCTGTCTGCTCCTGGCTCCTCTCGCTCTCCACGTCAGAAACTCCCTCCTCTTCGTCCTGCGACGGCGTCTCCATGGCCATGGGCTCCTCCAGCTTGGCCCCATTGCTCTCCTTGCCCTCAGCCTCGGGCTCAGCCTCCAGCTCCACAGGCTGGGCTTTGCTGCTCTCCACCGGCGCCTCCACAGCAGCTTTGATGTCCTCCTGCTGCTGCTGCTGCTGCTGCTGCTGCTGCTCCTCTGCCACCTCCATGGGGGCCGCCTCCAGCTGCTCCAGGTCCTCCTTGCCCTCCTTGCCCTCCAGCTCGCTGGTGGTGTCCGAGATGGCGCTGTCCATGCTGTTCTCGCTGATGATCTTCAGCCTGCGGAACACCAGCTTCTTGGGGGTGTCGGAGTCGCCCTCCAGGCCCTGCTTGGCCAGCAGCTCGGGGGTGTTGAGCGGGGTGTGCGCGCGGGACGTGTTCTCGCTGGAGTAGCCGTCGCCCTCGCTGAGCTGCGGCACGGCCGCCTTGGTCTGCGCCCAGCGCTGGATGATGGGCAGCACCTTGCTCTCCTCCAGCATGTTCTTGGTGGGGATGGGCAGCAGCTCCAGGGTCTTCATGATCTGARGGGCGAGGACAAAGCAGGGCGTTGTCAGAGCCAGCGGGATTTAAAGGTGTGTGTACTCTGACCTGGAGTGATTGGCTTTTCTCAGGAAGAGTTAACTCTGGAATGTCAGGGTGATCRGGGAATCCCAGAATGGMTTGGGTGGGAAAGGATSTTAAGGATCACCCATTCCACTTCCTGCCATGGGCAGAGACACTTTCCACCATCCCAGGCTGCTCCAAGCACCACCCATCCTGGGGATGGGAAATCCACAACCTCTCTGRACAACCCRCACTGGGACCTCATCACCCTCACAGCCAAGAATTCCTTCCTAMTATCCCATCTSAAATCTAAATATCTGATSTAATCATGGTCACAGGTCATGGATGTGGGATTTTGGGGAGAATTCCTTCATGGAAAGGGTTGTTRAATGTTGGAATGGGCTGCTCAGGGAGGTYTGSAGTGCCCATCCCTGGAGGAGTCCAAGGAACACCTGGAGGTGGCACTCAGAGCTCTGGGATRGGGACAAGGTGGGATCAGGCACAGCTTGGACTCAATGACCTTAAATTTACAGATGTCTTTGGGCATCCAATCCCAAAYTGCTTATGGAAAACCAAAACCTTCCAGTTCTACTTCAGATAATCAGGATCTCAAAATCCCTGTGCTCCAGCACAGAATGAACAGCAACAGCAACAACCATTAAGTCTGGCTCATGGAATCTGCCTCAGGAATCTGRGGAAAACCACAGGAGCAAATTCCTTCCATTTATTAAGGATCTGCCTGAGGGCAGAAGTTTCAKGCCTGTAGTTCTGGGGCACCTGAGGTTGTTTTCCATGAACACTTGGCACGGATTTGTATTAAAAAAAAAAACAGAAGGAAAAGAAATCCTCGTGATCCCGAGCATTCAGCAAAGCTGCCAAAACCCTTTTCCCCAAAAAGGGCTGGCCAGCCCTGGCACAGAGTCCCCATTCCTGCAGGGATTTGAGGGCCCTGTGGATGTGGCACTTGGGGACAAGGGTGGCCTCAGCASTGCTGGGGGATGGCTGGACTCRGTCTGGAAGGGCTTTTCCCACCTGGAGGATTCCAGGAGAGCTCCCTGCCTCACTGACCTCCAGCTGCAGCTTCAGGTTGTTGGCGGTGCTTCCTCTGCCATCGCCCAGCTCCGTCATCCAGATCCAGAGCAGGGACAGGCCGTGGCACTCCAGGAAGGACTTCAGGCAGGACTGGGAGTGTGTGTTCTGCAGAGCCAAACAGGAACAGTCAGAGACTTGCAGGCAAAAACATGGAAAACTGCTCCACTGGGATCATGCTCAAAGCCATGGCACAGCCAGAACTCGGCACAGAGCAGGTCCCAGCTGATTGGAGTGGCTGGAACTGCTGGGATTGGGGCAGGGATCCAGCAGCAGCACCATTCCAACTGATGCTTTAAAGTTTTGGCTTTTATGTGTTTCAAATTCTGTGCTGCCCCAGGTGCAGCTCTGAGCTCACAGCCAGGCTCACTCAGCTCTGCACAGAGCAGGGACACAAAACAAATCCTGTCCCTGCTGCACCCCAAGGACAATGGCACAAGTTCTCAGGAACAAAAGCACAAACAAGGGGGGGCTGAAGGGAGAGAACAAGAAGGGTGGGACTTCATCACCTGCAGCTGCAATGGGACAATTCAACCCCAATGTGCAAATGGACCCAAACTGATCAAAGTGGGAGACCTCGTGACCAGGGATCCATTTTGTGCCCATTTTGGGTCCATTTTGTGTCCATTTTGTGCCCATTTTGGGTCCATTTTGTGCCCATTTTGGGTCCATTTTGGGTCCATTCTGTGCCCATTTTGGGCCCATTTTGGGCCCCCCTTGGGTGCAGCCCTGGCCAGGCTCTTGTCCTGCCCAAGGTGTGTCCTTAAAGGCCTTTCCATAAATCTCTGCTTTATTCTCTGCCTCTGCCCAGTCTCTGCTCCAGCCCAGCCTTCCCAAGGCATCACAACCACTCATAAAAAACGAGGAATAAAACTGAAGGATAATGAATCCTGGAGCCGTTCAGCCGAGCTTGGGATGCAGGGAAAAGGGCAGGACCTGCCCCCCACACTGCCCCTCTTCCTGTGAGGATGTCCCTTGAAGGGGACGTGGCCCCCTCCCTCCCCAGGCTGCTGCTCACCTGGATGAGCTTGAGGCAGGTGAGTTTCTGCTCCAGGGTCTCGATGCGCACCATGAGGCGGGACAGGCTCAGCACCTGGTTTTTGTCTGAGAGCCCCTCCCCGTTCTCCAGCAGCGCCTCCAGCTCCCCATCCACCTGCAGAGCCACAGGAAAAGCAGCTCAGGCCCAGGCCAGGCCATTCCCTGGCTCCAGCCTCTGCTTTCCCTGAGGAATGGCAGAGTTTCAGCTCTCCACGTGCTTGCACCAAAACCCTGCTGGTCCTGAGCTTATCTCGTCACTCAATTAAAGAAATTATCTTTAATTGCAGGTCAAATTTATTCTTTATGCTCTGAATTGTATAAATTATAAATTTGTAAAGATTTATGGATTATAAACTGCAGCAGATTTATAATCTCTACAACCAGAGATTCCCTCTCCACAGACACTGGAGTATCACCCTCTCATTTGGTGACTAATTAGTGTTTTAGAACACCCTATAAATGATTTAGGAACTCTTTCTTGGCTTGCCTSACTCTCTATAAATGATTTAGGAATTGTTTCTTGGTTTCCCCACCCTCTGATACAGGAAATAAAAACTAAACTGGCATTTTTAAACTTCCCAAAAGAATTAGGAATAAATCTTCTCCATAGGAAGAGAGGTTTGTCTCGTTAAGGATGGAATAATTACAATTTATAGGAATTAAAGAAGAGCCTGTGCAGGTTCTTGCAGAAGATTTCATCCAGAAAAATTCCTCTTGCTCTGGATTCTCTGCACTTTTCCCWCAAGGTGTGAACCCATCCCTGCAATTCCATGTGCTGCCTCTAAAATTCCACTTCCCAAGCTGGAGATGGCAAAACTCATCACCCAAATTCCAGGAGATGCCCTAAGCAGTGAAGCCAATATTGTTCAACTTTTAAAACCATGGAAAACAACCCAAATTTTTAAATCCATGTGGAATTCATGGTGGGGTTTAGTTGTGGATGAGCAAATACCAGACCTGGGAAAGTCACTCTGGTGGGACTTTAAATAACCAGGAGAAAGGAAATATGGATTTAAGTGAAGATCCAAGAAAACCCAAATCTTGAGGGGCCTTGTGAAATAAAATCATTGGAGCTGGAGAAGACCTCCAAGGTCATCAATCCAACCTTTTAATGACATATCCATGGGAAAAGCTGAGCCCTGAGGCCATCAGGAGTCATCTTGTGAAATAAAATCACTGGAGTTGGAAAGGACCTCCAAGGTCATCAATCCAACCTTTTAATGACACATCCATGGGAAAGGCTGAGCCCTGAGGCCATCAGGAGTCACCTTCTCCCAAAGGAGCAGTGCTGGGATGAGAGGAAAGGGCCTCAAGCTGTGCCAGGGGAGGCTCAGCTCGGATATTGGGGAAATCCCTCCATGGAAATGCCTGGTGGTGGTGGAATCCCCATTCCTGGAGGGATTAAATCCACCTGGACATGGCTCTTGGGGACATGGGTGGGGTTTGGCAGAGCTGGGGACTGGCTGGGCTGAATCCCAGAGGGATTTTCCCAAGCCTGGGCACCRTGGGAGAGCCCAACTCACCGAGTCCTTTTTCCGGGATCGCTCCTTCTTCATCTTCCCTCCGGCAGCGCGGATGCTGACCCTGTTCTCCCCACCCAGGTACCCCCGGCAGTTGGAGGAGCCACAGAAACATTTCTGGGCCTCTTTGCTGTGGGGGGACACAAAGGGACCTTCAGCAGCAGCTCAGCCCCAGCCACAGACACCTCTGCCCCCTCAGGAGCCAGGGGTGGGGGTGGCAAAGCCGCTGGAAATCCAAGTGAGGTTTGGATTCCCAAACAGCTCCCGTGATCCCGAGCTTTGGCAGCTGGGAAAGCCAAGCCTGCCTCACTTCCAGGCTCTGCACAGGTCAAGGAGCAGCAACCAGAGAGGAAAAGGTGCAGCTGGTGGGGCTGACAACTTCTTATCCCACATTGCCAATGATTTCCTGATTTTCCTAAGGAATTTATCCTCAGGGTTACATGTCCATTGGGAAAGGCTTGCATTGCATAGCATTTTATAGCTCATATACTGGATTTTAGAGCTCCAAGGAGGATAAAGAATGAGCTCAGGATTCGTGGGAGCAGCTAAATCCTTATGGATAATTTTGTTTTGGATGTTCAGCCATGGATAATAAATACAACATATATTAAAAATACAATATATATAAAATTATAAAAAATCTGATAAAAATAATTACTATAATAAATATAATAAATACAATAAATACAATAAATATAATTCCCAAGGAATATTTCTACCAAGCCTCTGTACTTCCCACTTGACACACCACCCATTTTAAACTCCATTCCACAATTCCTTGGGAAAATGGCAGGGTTTTTTTTTAAATATGTGGAGTCCACTGGAGGAACATGACTCCACAAAAAGCAGGGAAGCTCAACTCCAGGAATTTCTAGGAAGGAGGGATAATCTTAAAATGCAACCAAAAACTCATTCCTGCTTACAGGAAGGGCCTGGAGAAGGATCCAGAAGGAAAAGGAAGGGATGTTCCTCAAGTTACACYTCACCAAACAGTAATGGAGGGATTTTAGGCTCGGGTTTAACAAAGGGATCCAAATTCCAGGCTGGRGCTTTCCCTGCAGCCCTGGGTTAGGCCAGGAGGAGGGGCTGGGTTACCCTGGGGGTTTTACAGCCCCTCAGGTCCCTGCAAAGCCACAGAACAGGAGTGGGAAGGGAAGGATGGGAATTCTCCAGGAACACTGCAAAGCCTGGAGCTTGGCTCATTAACAACCAGACAGGAAGAACAGGGAAGAGACTGATCTGGGCCAGGGATGGAGTGGGAACAGTGGCACTGGGAGAGAGGACAGAGCAGGGAATTCCTGTGCAGGAGAGGGGACATACCCATATCTCTGGAATTGGTAATCAAACGTCAGCTCCGAGCCCGASGGCACCAGCTTGGTGGTGAAAAAGCCAACCCTGAGCTGCCCATTCACAGTCCACTGTGGGGAAAGAAGATGCCAGGAGTTACTCCAGGTTTGCTCTCTGGAGCACCTCAATCCTTGGAACACAGCACTGAGGGGCTGAAAACCGGGCAAAGAGCCTGGTTTAACTCCAGCTGTTCTCACGTCACAACAGCAAGAGAAATTCCCAAAAGGAAGAAGGGAAACCCTCCACTCTGAGCTCTGCAGAGGGAGGAGAGCTGGGTTTGATSCAGCCTTTTACCTTCTGGGTCTCACAGTTTGGCTCACAGCTGTGGTTCATGAAGCGGGAGCAGTTCCCTTTCTGGGTGGCGTCGATGATCTGGAAAGGAGCAGGAGAGTCAGGGAAAAGGCTCAGTCCTTGGGATTGACAACCAAGGAATCACAACCCAAATCATCCCCTTGCCCACTCTCTATTTGATATTCCCCACCTTTATTCCAGAGATTGGGGTGTTAGGAGATTCCTTCCCCCCAAAAAGAGCATTCAGGTACACAGCTCCTCATTTTGCAGAGTTCTCCAGCTGGATGCATACCCTGGATTTTGTTTCTGACACAGCCATGAGGGACTGGGACAGTGATTTTTTTCTCCCACACCTCTCACTCCAAGGGAAAAGTCATCCCAGAATTAAAAACTCCTTTTATAGCTGGAAATGCTCCTTTGTGACACTTAAAATCACACAACAATCCCAAAAATCCTTATTTTCAGAGGAAAAACACCCAGGAAAAACTACTCTGAGTATTTTTAGTTCYTTTTCTCAAGACCCACAAAGTCTTGACAGAAGAGACAAAGAGAATCAGAGATGGAATTTCTATTTATCCCCCCTGTTCTCAGGCAGAGGAGCCGAAGCAGCCATAAATAATTAAGGATACCCCATATATAAAAATTCCAGTGGCAATCCTGCACAGAGGGACTTTGCCAGCTTAAAACATCCCAATTTCATGGAGTTAAATGTGAAAGGAAATGTGGATTTTGGTGTATTTGGGCAAGTTTGGCTTGGAGCATCTTCCCAAACTTCTCTGCCATGGATGTYTGCCCATGGAATGATGAGCCATGCTCCATCTTTTCCTCTGGAAAGACACCTTCCCCTCCCTAAGGACACTGGGATACATTTAAACTGCCACAGTTYTGTTGGAACTGAGCAYTGGGTTAAAAAATCCTGAGGCCTGAAGTTTCCTTTCCTCAGGAAAACATTCCAGGACGTTGCTCCATGGGTTCCCAAGGAGCTGGTGCTGAATGCACCTAAATCCAGCCYTTCCCACTGCTCACCTCATCATTCTTCAGGGCCATGAAATAATAGTGGATGTTCTTGTTCCTGGCATATTCCTTCACCCGAGCCTTGAACTCCTTGTGATCCAGCACCTCCCCACAGTACTCCAAGACAAAAGTGTTGCTGCAAGAGGGAAAAACATCCATTTTCTTAGCCAAAAAAAAAAACCCACCAATGAACACAAAATGATCCCTGTTCAGGTGGGTTCTCTGAACACAACTCCCAGCCTGCCCATGCTGGTGGGGTAGCAGKAATGATAAAGGGAATTCTGATTAATTTGGGATTTTCTGCTGTCACAGGGGAAGGTGACAGAAGGTGACAGAAGGATGGAGCTCCCCTTGGAGCAGGGTTTGTTCCATATATTTGATATATTCATAGAATTGCAGGATGGCTTGGGTTGGAAGGGAGCTTGGAGATCATCCCATTCCAACCCCATTCCATGGGCAGGGACACCTCCCACTGTCCCAGGCTGCTCCATGGCCCAATGTCCAGCCTGGCTTTGGGCACTGCCAGGGATCCAGGGGCAGCCACAGCTGTTTTCCACAGTGGGAAAACACTTTCCAGGAAGGAATTTTCCCAAATCCACCCTGAGCCTGCCCTGGCCCAGCCTGAGGGGTTCCCTCTCCTCCTGTCCCTGTTCCCTGGAGCAGAGCCCAAATCCCCCCTGGCTGTCCCCTCCTGGCAGGGACTTGTGCAGAGCCACAAGGGCCCCCTGAGCCTCCTTTGCTCCAGGCTCAGCCCCTTCCCAGCTCCCTCAGGGATTCTCCAGCCCCTTCCCAGCTCCCTCAGGGATTCTCCAGCCCCTTCCCAACTCCCTCAGGGATTCTCCAGCCCTTTCCCAGTTCCATTCCCTGGACACCCTCCAGGATGCTCCCATCTCCCAGTAAACCTCATCCTGGTCTCCCCATCCTGATCCTCCCTTGTGCCTCAGGCCACAGGAGATTTCAGTGTCCTCTCTCCTTTCCTGGCCTCACCTAAGCCAGCACTTGGAATCACAATCCTGAATGAACACCAGGAGGGAAGATCCCCTCAGGATCTTCTTGTTGTCCAAAAAGGAGGAGGAGGAGGAGGAGGACTCAGGAAGTTTTGCAGAGATGGGAAAAGAATGGACACAACCGGAGTGAAGCAGGGACAGAGAAATGGGGAGGCAGATTCATCCCAAGAAGAAGCCATGGAAGGCCAGGAAGAACAAAACCAGAGTGGGAGGACACCAAACATTGGATGGGCAGAWGCCACAGAGGAAGGCAGAGGAACACCCAGCAGGGACAGGGACGAGCTGGAAGAGCCTCACTGGATCTCCTGACAGGGAATCCCAGACCCCACAGGCCCTTCTCCCTTCCTAAAGGGTGGGGAAAGGCTGTGGGAAGAGGGCAGGCTTACGATGGCAGGTCCTTGGCAGCTCGGAGCCCCCAGCCCTTCTTCTCAGTCAGGATCACCTCCACGTCCGCGTGCTGCTTCTTCTGGAAGCGGCGGTTGGAGCAGTAGTCACCGTTGGGACAGCGCGAGGAGCTGAGGGAACACAGCACATCAATCCCAGCAGGAAAACAGCACCCACAGGAAGGGCTCCAATGGGAAATGAATCCCAAATAATCCCATTGATTTTGAAGGGTTTATAGCAACCTTCCAATGTGGTTTGCTATAAAAAGCACCACCATGTGACTGTCAACGTGCAAATGCAGGTTTTTATTTCTGGAAAGATCAAATACATTTGGAATGCTGATCCCACTGTGTTTCTGTATCAGGGCACCCCAGTGGGGAGAAGTGGGTTCTTCTCCCCTCCTTCTGGGGGTTATTCCTTCAAGATATTCCCTGCCCTAGGTGTGGCCTAGGAGATAAAAGCAAAGATTGGGGTTCTGCCAGGTAATTCCAATCCTTCCACAATCCTTGTGCCAGGGGGGAATCTCACCAAGCAGCCTGTCCCTGCCTCCAGCTCCCATGGAGCAGCAAAGCCCTTCCAGAGGGAGAAGGAGACACCAGCCCCAGGCTGGAGAGGCTCTGGGGACAGGAGATCCAGCAGGTTGTGAGGGCTGATCTCCTGCAGATCATCCAAACATTTAAATCATGGGATCATGGAATGGTTTGGGTGGGATGGRACTTGAAGGATCACCTCATCCCAGCCCCTTGCCATGGGCAGGGACACCTCCCWCTRTCCCAGGCTGCTCCAAGCCCCATCCAACCCCTGCARCCTCCCAGGGACGGAGCAGCCACAGCTCCTGCTGGCAGCTCCAGGCCAGCACAGCCCCCTCACTGCCACCTCCCAGGAATTCCTGGGGGATTGGAAGGATTCCCAAGGCCCATCCCCACTCACCACTCGATCATGAGCAGGCGATTGAGACAATCCTCCCCACAGGCCACCTCGCCCTGCGCCCGCTCCTCCTTGGACAGCGGGGGACACTCGCACAGCATSCGCTTGATGTCCCGGTG
Organism: Alauda arvensis; assembly: GCA_902810485.1. Lineage (NCBI taxonomy): Eukaryota > Metazoa > Chordata > Aves > Passeriformes > Alaudidae > Alauda > Alauda arvensis. Next base: position 113,849 of record CADDXX010000933.1, on the reverse strand, counting down.
GGACTTGTTCTTCTTCCTGGGGAGCCAAGGCAGGGAAACACGGGTGAGACAGCAGCCAGCTGGAGAAACCCCTCCCCAGGCCTCATCAGGGGTTTTGGGGGARAAAAAGGGRAAATAAATTTCTCTACATATGGATTGGTGACCTCAGGGTAACCATCAAGAGGGACAGGAACAACCAAGGGCACCTGGCTTGGTGGGATGACAAAAGGTCATCYCTTAAAGAGAATTCCCAGGATRTTCMRCTGSTTCTCCTTTCCCCTCCCTGTCTATKTWWWTWTGGACATCCATATTTTARTAAGGCAAATTGGAGGGTTTGGTTACTCCAGCCTCTGCCTCGCTGTCAAGCCAGAGGATGAGAAAGAGGAGAAAATCAGAGTTAGACAAAAAGCAGGGCATCCACTAATTCACATTTTAGCTTCCATGAAGGATTTGGGGATTGTTCTGGAGCGTGGATCCCAACCAGGCAAAAAAATCCTTAAGAAAAGAAATCAAATTATGGCCATTAGATCTAAAAAAGCTCCTATGGGATGATAAATAAAGACATGGAAGCAACCAAAACCTTTGGAAAAGCACCTTGTTTGCCCAAAAGCTTTCCCACACCCACAGAGAATTCCCTGTGCCAACAGAAAGCTGGCATTTGGGGACATTAAACAGGCAGGATCTGGTAAAGCTATAAAAAGGGGTATAAATTTAATCAATAAAATTAATCAACCTTTCCCTCTGATCCTCCCATTCTCCAACTCTTCTCAGCACTTGGGACTGTCTGGGCCAAACTGGGGGATTCTCTTTAGGAGAACAGAACCCGGAGTGGCTTTGCCAAACGTGGGGAATGCAACATCCCTGCCCCTCCTCCAAAGGATGCCAGTTTGGCCATAAAAACCCGACCAAAAGGAAGTTAAATCCCAGACTGGCTCCAGGAATGGGAGCCAGGCTAAAGCAGAGTTACCTCTCTGTCAAGTAGACGTTCTCCTCRATGAGGTCGAAGTAACAGGGCATCTTCCCCTGCTTGGCAAACTCCTTCCAGCGCTGGGGGTCCCTGAAGTCATCCATGATGCACAACCTGCCCACCATGGAGGAGTCCTGCGGGGCTGGCTCCACCTGCTCCCCCTCCAGCTTCCCCTTCCTCTTGTCCCCGGAGTCCCCATCGCTCTCCGAGTCGCTCTCCAACTCCGGCCGCCGTTTTTTGGGCGGGCCTCGTTCCTTCACCTCGCTTTTATCCAAAGCTTTCCCCTCCTCCTTCTTCTCCCCGCCCGGCCCCGGCTCCTTGGTGGAATTGCTGCTGATCTCGTGTGCCTGCACCGAGCCCTGCTCCTGCTGCTCGGGCAGCTGGGATTTCCCAGAGGGGCTGGGGAAGCGGGGCTTGCACTCCTCATCCCAGCGCTCATCCTCCTCGTACTCCTCGTGGTCTTCCGTGAGGGAATCGGGCACCTGCCCCTGGACCCGCTCGTAGCTCACCACGGAGCCTCTGCTGCCTGCCCTGGCATCCCAGTAACCATTGCCTTGCCAGTAGCTCTGGGAGCTGGGGTAAGCCCCCGAGCCTGCTGGGTACACGTAGCCTGAGTACACCCCAAAGCTGCTGTCTGGCTGCTGGTAGGTGCTGCTGGGCTTCTCCTGCTGGGCAAAGTCCCAGCCCACAGCAGCCACCTCCTCCGGGGCACGGAACCCATCCAGCCTGGAATAGTCTCCGAGGCCGGACTGGTTGAGSCCGCCCTGCCCTTGCCGACTGTCGGGCTTGGAGGAGCTCGTTTGGTGTCGGGACGCGTCGGTGCTTTCCAAACTCTCTGGGACACAGAAGGGCTGCTCCTCTGGGCGGCCCCCGGGCCTCCCCATGGCCACCAYGTCCGGCAGCACCATGCTCCCCTCCGTGCCACCTTTGCCGTGGGAATCAGCCGCCAGGTCGGCCTGGCTTGTGCTGTCCACGCCGTCGCTCTGGGCCTGGCACGGATCCGCCCGCAGCTCCTCCGGCTCCTTCCTGCTCAGCTCCGTGGAGGTTGCCGGGCTCTTCTCCATGCCTCTGGGAGAACACCTGCTCTCCGCCTGGGCACCACCTTTACTCCCCGCATTTTCTGGCCTCTCCTCGTAGTAGGGCCTGCTGGGCTCGGGCCGCTCGTCGTCCCAGTGGTCGGAGAAGCGCCGGCTGCTGCGGGAGGAGCCGGGGCTGTTCTCCTCCATGGCTATGGTGGAGTTCTTGGGAACCACCACGACCGACTGGAGCTTCTTCSGTGGCGTCCCATCGTCGGAATCCGAGTCCTCCGTGTCGCTGTCGTCGCTGCCCCCCTCGCTGTCGCTGTCCCCCGTGTCGGAATACTCGTCATGGCCGGCGGGAATGAATTCCGCGGCATTGCCGCTGCTGTCGCATGTCGGGGCTTGGCTCACCACCTCCGTGTCCTCTGCAGTGACGATGACATCGGAGCAGGGATACAGAGCGTCTGGRAAAGCCGAGACCACCACGGGCTCGCTTCCCTCATCCCTCTCATCCGACACGCTGGGACACGGATCCCTCGGCTCATCCAGCTCAGCTCCCTCGGTGGAAACGGCGATTTCGTCCACGGCCTCTCTGCCGCGGTGCTCCAGCGGCACCTCCGAATAGTAGGAATGTTCATTCTGGAACGACAACTTGCCTTTTGAGGAGCCAAGATCAACGTGCTGAGCATCCGACTCCAGCATCTCTTCGGCTTCSGAATGCTGGAGCGGCTCCTGGCACACACCCGGCGGGGGCACGTCCCATTTGGAAGAGACGCTTCCCTCCGGCACGGCATGATCCGACTGGAGCCTCTGGGAACAGCCATCCTGGGAGGAATCCCTGCTCGAGCTTTCCACTGCCAGGCTGATTTGATGGGAAGGATGGCCGTGCTCATCCTCCCCAGCAGGCTTGGAATGGGAATCGTCCGTGCTCTCGTAACCGCACGTCACCGTCTGCGGCTCCACCTGCACATCCAGGAAAGTCTCGGATGCCGCTTTCAAATCCGCAGGTTCCGCTTCGATTTCCACTTCCGAGTGGTACAAACCRGGGGTGGCGTCATCGGAAATGTAGCAAAAAACAGGTTCTTTGGTTTTGTCACACGGAGCCACCTCCTCATCCAGGACAGCTTTAGTGGGATCTACATTCACRACAGGGAGAGGGGCGGCTTCCTCCGGCTGCTGCGGCTCCGCAGCCTCCGCTTCCTGGAACAGGCTGTTGCACTCACTGGACTGGACCTGGGAATCATCCAGCTCTTGCTCTTGGGACACATCTGAGCTCTCAAACCCACTGGATGGCAACGGATATGATGGGCTTGTCYTGACAGCAGGTGATGCTTCCGACCAGGCCGGGCCGTGGTCAGAGGAGGCAGCGACATCCTCTGCTTTGGAGGCACTGGAAGTTGCCAGACCCTCACCCTGAGCCTCTGAGGAGCCATTCACACTCAATTCTGTGGGGAAACAAGTCCTTAAGGGATCGTGCTTTGCCTTTAAGGGCGTTTCTGGCTCCTTAACACTGTCGTGGCCTTCGTTTGCTGCAAGTTCCTCGGATTTTGAGTTYGCCGAACCCGCCTTGGACTCCTCAGCCTTGGGCAAGGCGGGAGAATCGTTGAACTGATTTAACGGAAAAAGCGTCTTTTCCCTTTCCAACTTTTTCACACTGGACACCCTGATCTCATTGTTCTTTACACAAGAGGTCTCTAAATCTAGAGAATTAGACTTGGACTTGATTTCATCGATCGATTCTGTACAACAGAAAGAACTCTTAAATTTATCAGGCTTTGGTGCGGGGGCCTTGGAAGGGGTGGATTTATAGCGGGAGGAATTCACATTACTGTCGGGCTTGGAATGGGACGTCCCCTTCCGATAGCCCAGTTCATCGAGGGGAGAGCACCTTTTGGACACTTCACTTTCGGAAGTCCTTTTGGAATCTCGATCCGCTTTTGAGGACGACCTCCCTCGCCTGTCCGCGTCGGCGTGAGACGACTCCGCTCTGCTGTCCCTGTCCGACTTGGAGTAAGAGGATCGCGAGTCTCTGTAGGAGGAGGAGGAGTGGGAGGACGTCCGCCTGGAGTCGCTGGACCTGGAATGTGTCCTCCTGTACTCGTCCTCCGAGTCYGAGCTCTCCCGCGCCCGGCTGTCCGCGTAGGAGCGGGAATATCGCGACCGCTCGCGGTACGGGGAGCTCCGGTGGTACCGGCGGTCGGAGTCGTAGTAATGGGAGCGCTCCGACCTCGAGTAGGAGGAGCTGGTCCGGGAGCTGCGGTCGGAGCGGGAGCGGGAATGAGAGCGGCTTCGCCTCCTCTCTCGGTCCGAGCGCGAGCGGGAGGACGAGTACCGAGAGTCTCTCTCCGATTTGGAATAGCTCGAGTACTTCTCATCCCTGTCCGACCTGGAGCGCGACGAGGACTTGCTCAGGTCATCGCCCCGGAGGGACGTGGAGCTCCGTCTGGAATCTCTCTCCTTTTCCGCACTGGAGATCTTCTGCTCGTGCGACCGCTGGCTGGAGGAGGTCCTGACGGAATCCTCATCGGACTCGGAGCCCTGCAGCGTGCCRTCCGACTGGGAGAACTTCCTCTTGGCCCCCTGCCTCCGGGAGCCCGCGGCAGCGCCCTTGGAGCCGTCGGGACCCTCATCCTCCTTCCCAATATGGGAATCCTCCTTGGGCGGGGTTACCTCCGTGGGCTCGGGTGCGCTTTGAGCCGCGTGTTCCTCCGAGCCACGCGACGCCGGCTCCTGCCTGGCATCGGGCTCCGGGGCCTCCCTGGGCGCGGGGGCTTCRGCCTCGCCGGGCGGCGACAGCAGCAGCGCCGGCATCGGCGTCACCGGCGGGGCCGCGGCTCCGGGAACCGGCACCGGTGACACCGGAGGGAGCGGCGGGGGCGGGGGAGGCGGCGGCGTGGGGGGAAAATCCACGGCCGCCGGTTCCGGGAGCGGGGCCGGGAGCGGCGCCGGCTTTGCCGTGACGTTCAGCAAATGTTTTTTAAAATGGATCTTCCCCAGTTCTACCTTCGGTTTTGGAGGCGAAGATTCCTCGGCTGAASCGGCGGAGTCCCCCAGGTCCGGTTTGGTTTTGGGGTTAAAATCGGTCGGAAGGGGAACCGCTGGAGGGGTGGGAGTTTCATTTTGTTTCTCGTTTCCCAGAGCAGTCAGGAATCGATTGGGTAAAGTTTTCTTGGTTAAACTAAAGCTGAAAGACACTTTTTGTCTTCCCTGCTCCTCAAGGTTAACCTTGGTTTTGGTGCCTTTGGGCAAAAAGCGGCTCGAGGCGACGCCTTTGAACACGGGGCCTTTGATAAAACCGGCTCTYGGCACCGTTTCGGGTTTGCCCTGTGGAAGAAAAAGAAGATGCAGTTGGAGGAATTGGACTTTGGAGGGTTTGAATTCAGTTCTGCGGCATTTTCTTTGACCTGGTGAATTTATCAGGATGATAAAAGAGAAATGCATACCCTGGGTCAGTCTCCATTGCCCAGCTCTGTCCTGAAAAAATCAATTCCTCAGACTTCTCCAGCTTGAAACGAAGCCTCCTCTGAGGTTTGGGCTGAGGCTTTTTATCTGACTTATTAATGACAGAGCTCAAAGCCCTTTTATCATTTAATTCTTATTTTCTAAAAAAGAGAGTTCAGCTTCGAAAGTTAATTGAGGGCATAATTCTGCTTTTTTATGCTGCTTCTGTGGTCCCAAGCTACAAAAGATGCTGAGTTTTAATGTTAAAGTGCATTTGTTTCCATGTGAATCCACCTGCATGCAGCCTTCCAGTACTGGAGAAGGCTCCAGGGAGAGCTCAGAGCCCCTGGCAGGGCCTGAAGGGGCTCCAGGAGAGCTGCAGAGGGACTGGGGACAAGGGATGGAGGCACAGGACACAGGGAATGGCTTCCCACTGCCAGAGGGCAGGGATGGATGGGAGATTGGGAAGGGATTCCTGGATAGGGGGGTGGGGAGAGGCTGGAATGGAATTCCCAGAGCAGCTGTGGCTGCCCCTGGATCCCTGGCAGTGCCCAAGGCCAGGTTGGACACTTGGAGCAGCCTGGGACAGTGGGAGGTGTCCCTGCCCATGGCTGGGGTGGCACTGGATGATCCTGAAGGTCCCTTCTTACCTAAACCATTCTGGGATTCTGGAATTTGGGTCCCAGCATAAACCAACAATAATTACAGCAGGAATTGAAACCCCATCCTTTCCCAYCTCCCCCCAACAGCATTCTCCTGGTCTTTACTAATCCCTGCAAGGTCCCAGGCTCAGGCCTAGACCAACATTAATTAACAACTCCCCAAGAATTCCCATCAGGACCCAACGGTGCGCGGTGACTCCGTCACCTCTGGATCAACCGACTGCTCCAAGCTCTGTGTCCTCCCCACCAGGAGCTTCTGGCTGCCTCCGGCCCAGGAGCTCACTCAGCACCTTCCAAGCCCAAACCCAGGAATTTTCAGAGCCCACAGCACCCTGTATTCACCCACTTGGGCATTTCTCCCTCTGTTTTAAATCTTAGAGCTCATCTGTGTCCCTGGGAATAAAATCCTGGAGAAGATAAAGTGGGGAAAGGGCTTTGTTGTCAACAGTGCCTATCTCCAAAAATCCAAACTGCATCAGAATCGTGGAATTCCAGAATGGTTTGGGTTGGAAGGGAGCTTTCAGATCATCCCATTCCAACACCATTCCATGGGCAGGGGCATTTCCCACTGTCCCAGGCTGTCCAACCTGGCCTTGGACACTGYCAGGGATCCAGGGGCAGCCACAGCTGCTCTGGAAATTCCATTTTGTTTGTATTAACCCTAATTCCAATGGAAAGAGTCGTATCCAAATTGTCCAGAGCCAGGATTTGCTGCTGTAGCTGTGCCATGAGCACAYTTCTGGCAGGAGCAGCAGTTTCCAGCATCCCCCTGTGAATTATTAAGGATTTAGTTATCCTTTAACTCATGGAAAACAACGTGGAGCTGCCCAGGCTCAAGGCACCRCAGTAAATGATTAAATGAGACATTGGTGGATTGGAAATCCTTTTTTTTTTTTTGCACCCTGGGACATCTCATATCCCAAAAAAATCCTCTTTTTCAATGCACTGGGGATTTCATTGTGAGCACTTTTTAATGGTCTACCCATGACCTGTCCTGGTGACCCAACACAGCATCACTCTGAATCTGCAGCAGAAAATTCCCTTCACTGTGGGAAATCTGGGAGCAAAACCCAAAAGCATTTCCTTTAAATCCGTGGGTTTTATGAGAGGACATTTCAGGGATGATTTTAAAGGAGTTTCATGGCTAAAAGGGCACCCAAAACATTGGCTTTGGCAAAAAGGAGCATCTCCAGCTCTGAAATGGGCTCCTCTCACCACAACTCACAAAGCCCTGCTGAAAATGCCTTCCCTGTTTTCCAGAGAATCCWCACATCAAAAGTGATCCTGGGAATAATCCACAAGTTTGTATCAATTAATTCATGGAAGAATGAAGGACAAAATCAAGACTACTGAAACCTGCAGTAGTTCAGCTTCCTGAAGAGTGTGGAACAGCATTTTGAGGAATTCCTGGATCAATTATTATTTCCTACAACCAGAAATTCCCACTTTTTTTTACTCCAGCCTGGGACAACGAAGCAAGCAGGTTCCTCTCTAAYCACACCCTGAAGGATCTCCACAGATCTGAACCCAAATTCTTATCAGGGATAGGATTCTTTMATCATATCAATTATAAATTAATAAATATATAGTTTAAAATAATGGAAATTCAGGGAATCAGCATTTCAGAGTTTTCCTTCTTGCTACAACTTTGGTGCCATTATTTTAAGTGCCAATGTTTTGATCAAAATCTTTCTAATTTCAAGCACAACAGCTTTAAAATAATGGGAATAAGGGGTTTTGGATCAATCCTTTTCCCAAATACAGGATCTGCAGGCAAAAAAGGGCTGCACTTTTCCCATTTCCATTCCTCCCCTTCCCACAATTCCCCCATTGGAATTAAATTCCCAATTCAGCAGAGCTGACACATTCTGGGATATTTCCCCTCATGTCTTCACCCTTCCAGGGATTTTTTTTTTCCTTAAATAACAGCAACTTGAACCAAACACRATTTCCAGAATTTGAAACACACTCCACAGGTAACTTGGTAAATGTAATAGGTGGGAATTACTGGAACAGAGGAATCCTCCTTCCTCTCATGTTTTACAGAAAGACATTATTACCCAAAATGGGAAAAAAAGCTCATCCAAAATTATTAACAGCCCTCATTCCAAAACCATGAGATTAAAATCTATCCCAGGCCTCCAAGTTTTCCCTTTTCCCAATAAATCCATTGAGTCACAGGCAGCAAAACTCATTATTTTTACAAATTAAGTCTTTAAATAATCAGCACCAACCCACACCGAGCTGTGCCATCACCTCCCGTGTGCCTGTGGCACAAGTGGCACTGGAATTATTTCCCTTCCTTCCCAAATTTAATRKGAATTATYRCCCYWCMTTCCCAAATTTAATAKGAATTATTGCCCYWCMTTCCCAAATTTAGTAAGAATTATTGCCCCAMATTCCCAAATKTARTRAGAATTATTGCCCCACATTCCCAAATKTAATGAAAGYTACTGCCAYTCCTTCCCAAATTTAACCAGAGGACTCCCAGAAGAGCTTTATCCATTTGCTTTCTCCAGCCCCTCAGTGGCTCTGGATTCATGGAATGCCTCAATCAAACCAACCCAGCTGAGCTCACAGGAGATGCAGGAATTCTGGAATTGGTTTTACTCACCTCATTTTCTTCTTCTCTATTGCAATCCAGGCAAGGAAACATGGAAAAAAAAAACAGGAGAAGAAAGTGTGAACACCAGGTAGGAACAAGAAATAAAACATTGGACATCTGGATTTAAAATGGGATGGACTTGGGACACGGAGTAAGGGAAACACCGATGACACAAACCCGGCTCTGAGCTGGGAGCCTCCAAAATTCCCTGGAAAATCCCACATGGATTAGGACAGAGCAAACCTTTTTGGAGAGAACTGCTGGCTTGGTGTTGTCTCCAGTTATTCCAACACGCTGCAGGAATAAAACCCTCAGAAATGGGATTGGAAAAGGTGGATTTGGGATTCTCTCCATTTGAATGCTTCCCTGAATAACTGYGAGTTTCTGCCTCTCATTGACAGAAATTAAAGGTATTAATGAAGGTCTGACTGCTGTGCCTCTGCCCTGGCTATTTGCATAATTAATCCCTATTTTGGCARCTTGAAAATGAATTCATTAGGATCACTCAATGCTGAGCCAACAGGAAAGTTGGGTTTTCCCAACTTTCCACTCTTCCCAAGTTCTCTGCTCCAATCCCACAGCAAAGTTTCTCCTCAGGGAAAGAAGGAACAGGAACACAACTCCCTCTCCTTGCTTTGCTCAATTCCTTGGAGAATTTCCTGGCCCTACCAACACACCTCAGCCAAGACAYCAMGAGTTCACCCATCCCTTTGTCAAGGATCTACCAGAGATCCCAAAATCCATCTCCAGCGCTCCCACACAGCTCAGAGCTGGAATTTCCCTACATTTCATCAGCTTTTATTCAGCACCGTTGTGCTGAGAAACCAAAGATTTCCCACAGAGAAGTTCACAGATCCCACCTCAAGCATCAGCTCAACGAGAAATACCCAGGTCTGGAAGGAAAAGTCACAATTYCCATTTCGGAGCAGCCCGGGCGCGGTGACAGCACAGGAACCACCCAGGTCCCCACTGAACCAGCACCGACGGGGAGCTGGGAGCAAAGGGAAGAACTTCCCCCTCAGGAATCTCCTCCTGCCTCTCCAAAGGCTCCCATCCAATCGATCCAGCTTATTAAAASACTATCAATTATTCCCAGAGCAGCACCAACAGGGTTTGATTCCATCAGGGAAACCCGAGCCGGGAGTTCTGGCCCGGGAGCACGCGAGGGCACGGATGGGATTTAATGGGGCCAGGAATCCCAAATCCCACGGATTCAGGAGCTCTCCCAGAGYAGCACTTTTGACTGGAATTAAGGCCTAAAAGGAGCTTTCAATTTCAGGATCACCAGAAGAGGAGTTTGGGACTTTCAGGAAGCGTGGCGTGGTTTGGGTTTGAGGCTTTGTGGGGTCAGCACTCGACAAAACCCTTGCATTTGATGATTTAAGGGTCCTTCCCAACCCCAGTGATTCCAGGAAGACTTTCCAGACTTCCTGAGCAGATGCAGCAGAGAATTACAACTACCAGGCGGAAGCTGAGGGTTCTAAAGAGAAAAGAACTCTCTTTATACACAAAAATCCATCTTTAGTCAGCAGTATATTGAGAGAGAGGTAATTAAATTTCATATTTATAAGTAATAACAAGCATCATTAATGACAAGGAAAAAAGAGAGTCAGGATGCTTCAAATCCCAGAAAAATCTCASAGGAAACAGGTGATCCCCATCCCTGGAAGTGTCCAAGGCCAGGCTGGACAGGGCTTGGAGCACCCTGGGATAGCAGAAGGTGTCCCTGGGTGGGACAGGATGATCCCATTCCAACCCAAACCATTTGGGATTCTGGGATTCCATCCATTAAAATAAAAGGTGCTGACCTTCCTCCAGGCAAGGTTATGGATCCCATTTCCTTCCCAGCCTCTTCCTTCTCCCCACATAAAAAAAACCCCATAAAATCAGAATTCCAGAATTAGGGAAGGTGCTGCCATTCCCTCAGGAACCCTGTGCCAAATTCCTCCCACACTGAGATGAAGTTACATAAAATCCCCCTGTTCCAAGCATGGGATCCATCCCARAAAGGGCTTTTCCAGCACTTTTCCAGCTCCACGGGTTTGGAGCAATCCCCTCAGCTGCACCTTGCTCCCTGCAGGCACCCAAAATAAACCTGGGAGGAAAAGGAACAAATTCCTGCACTTTTGTGCCTCCTTCCTGGGAAAGTCAGGAGGAAAGAGTTGGTAAAACCCAAAATAAAACTGAAAACCCTGAGAAGTGCTGAATAAATTTTTAAAAATAACCTAAAAAACCACAAAATCAACCAAAGAACAAAAAAATAACGCCATCACCAGGCAGCTTCACCACCTTTAATCTGTTCCCAGCAGCTTGATGTGTAAATTTTGTTAAAAAACAAAAATTAAACACCAATTAAGTTCCAGGGAAAGTTTTTTTAAGGCTACAGAATCACATTTCTATCAAAATTCTTCACTTGGGTCGCATTTTTATCAAATTTTTTAATATGGACCCACATTGCAATCCAAATTCTTTATTTGAGGCCACATTTTGACCAAAATTCCTTACATGCAGCCATATTTTGACCAAAATTTTTTATATCTAAACTTTACCAGCTTCTCTCCTGATGGAAACATCCCAATTTTGTCCTGGGAATGGCGATAAAAAGTAAAAATTTCTTTTAATTCCAGGATTCAGAAGCTCCAGCATTTTTTGGTGCTTCAACAGCTTGAGCTGAAGGAGATTTTTCCCTTTTTTCAAGCGCAACCCACACAATAATTGGAATTTTATCCCGGTTTTCCTCGTGCAAAAGGAGCCAAATGCCCTCAGGCTTCTRAAGTGTAAAAGACAAAACTTTAGGAGCCTTATCTCCCCTAAATCCTGAGGGGTTTTTATTTCTTTCCCTTTAAAAGAGGAAAAYCTGGAGCTTTTCTTATCTGAGCATCAGCAGCCTGGGAGCTGCAAAGGCCCATTCCCAGCAGGAATTCAGCTCAGGAATTCCCAGGGATCCATCTGAAAGCCACCTCCAYGTCCAAAGAAAGGGAACCAAATGCAAGAGCTCAGCTCAGGAAATTGGGATTTAACCTGTTTTGTTTRGGCTGGGTGAGGCAAAAATATCCTGGATGCAGCTGGAATTCCATGGATCATCACCCTCATGCACACAGGGACAGGGAAACTGGAAGGCAACAAAGCAAACACCTCAGGTGGGAATTTGGAATTCCAATAGAATCCCAAAAAGAATTATCCAAGTGGATTTTACCATTTTTCCTGGATGCTGATGGAGAGCTGCATCCATGGGTTTCAGCTGGGAATGCAATTCCCTGGAAGCTGGGGAGGAAATTCCCTCTCCGCTGCTCTCATGAACGGAATCCCAGAATTCCAGAATGGAATTCTTAAAGCTCATCCCATTCCTAGCCCTGCCATGAGCCCCTTCCACTGCCCCAGGTTGTTCCCAGCCCTTGGACACTTCCACAGTTTCTCTGGGAAAACTCCAGTGCCTCACCTCCCTCACAGCCAGGAATTCTTTCCACATTTCTATCCCAAATTTCCCCTCAATTTCCATCCCCCAGACTGAAGGATTCCCTGGAACACCCCCAGGCCTGAAGAGCCTTTGCTCCTCTGTTTATGAATCCCTAATGCAGGATAAAAAAAACAAGGAGGAAAGTGCAGCTGTCCCTGTGTTTCATGGAGTATTAATGGAATTTTGGGAGGAATTCCTGGAATTTTGTGCAGAGMACTGGGCTTTGAAAATCCCAACGTGTCCCTCTCCCAAAAACACAGCACTGCAAATGGAGAATGGACAAGCAGGAAAAGGATTGGGAAGGTAAGAAACAATCCTATTCCATCCCAAATAAAAAACCTGGAGAGTGGAAAGGCAAAAGCCACCCACATAAGGAGAGAAAATCCCTGGAAAAAGTCTTATTGAACCAGGAGGTGGAATCCAAGCTGAGTTCTCTGGAAAAGGAGGTCAAGGTACCTGTGCTGCAGCACATCCCCAAATCCAGCTCTCCTGATTCCCAAAATTCCCAAAATTTYCTGGCTTGGACAACATTCCCAGGGAGGGTTTGGAGCTGGAAGTTTGGAGCAGGGGAAGTGGCACCATTCCTCCTGTGCTGGACTAGGAAAGAACAGGGAGGATTGGATAATCCAGGGAAAAAGGGAGACAAAGATATTGAAAAYAGGGATTTATCCTTTCATTTCTAAACATAAGAGGAGGCTGAGTGGCTTCATTTMTTAATTATTCCATCATTTATCTGTTAAAAWTTCTGGGATTTTAGAGGAGATGTGCTCCAGGAAAAAAGATCCAGTAAAGAAAAAAATATCCAGTTTCTCTGCTCCTTCCCCCAGCTGCCTGAGAATTCCCAAATTCCCCCCAAATCCTGCTCAGGGCACACCTCAGAAATTCCACCTGAAATCCTGACAGGAATCAGGAGAAGCAAAGCTGCTGCCATGGAAGAGAGGGATTGACCTGGCACAGGGAGGGAGAGGAGGAGGATGGCAGGGTGAGGATGGGGATGGGGGTGGAAGTGGGATGGCACCCAAAATAGAGGCACAAATCCCCAGAGGAATTCAAAGCACGGCTCTTGGAGAACTTTCCCCTCCTCCTCCGGGAGCAGGGGAAGGAGATTCCAGCAGCAGCTTTGGGAGTCAGCACCTTCCCATCAACCACATGGCCACGGGATCCCTTCCCAGGTAATCCCTGCCCCAAATCCCTCCCTGGGCACCCAGAGGGGCCAAGGGAAAACCKCACAGGGAAAAGGGGATTTCATGCATTGTCCCAACTTCAATCCCAAAATCCTGAGTCCATCCAGGATGGAGGGGGAGGATGAGGCTGGATCCACACACAAATCCAGTCCAGGATGGTTTCCCATGGGTGTCTCCCTGCAGAATCCCATGGGAGGRATGGAACTGCACCAAGAACCCCAAAATCCACATTAAAACCCAGCTGTACAAGAAAACCCCAAATCCACATTAAATCCGAAATTCCATGGGAACTTTGGACACAGGGGTGGGGCATTCCTGGGATCACAGCAGCCAAATTTCACTCCGGATTTTCACCCCTCATTAACAACTCCTAATTCAAATTAAAACTGCCCTAAAGCCAAAGTTAGGTCAGACTTAAAGCTCAGGCTCAAGTTTCACCACCAAAACATTTCCCCTACCAGCACAAAGCCACTCCCAGGACGGAAAATGTAGGAATTAGTGGGAATAGTACAAAAAAATTCCCCAATTTTTACCATTTTGCTCAAATCCCAAAATTCTCTGTGCCCAGAGAAAGTTCCTCTGTTCAAGTTGCTTTTCTTTTTTAAGTTACTCTTTGTAAACTCCTCAATTTCAGTTAMAACAGTTTGAGCAGGAAAAGGATTKMGGGAGGAARTCCTGGAACCTGCAAACTTGAGGAATTTAGGAATTCTAAAATAATAATGATCAGAAAAATCCCGGTTTACTTACAATTGTTGCTGCCAGCAGCCAGGGGGTCATTCCCAAGGATGAGGATTCACTCCCAGGAATTGGGATTCACTCCCAAGGATGAGGATTCACTCCCAGGAATTGGGATTCATTCCCAAGGATCGGGATTCACTCCCAGCACCTGGACTCACAGAGGTGCTGAGGCTCCACTTGAGCTGAGCAAATTTGGGATTTGTGCTAAAAATCAGGGAAAAATCCCCCTGGGAGCAGCAAAGCAACGCCCCTCCCTCAGAGGGGAAGGATTTGGGAATGGCCCCCAGGATGCAGCTGCTTTCCCAGGAAAACCCGGGATTTCCAGCCCTGCCCTGCCCTCTCAGGGATCCCCACCCCGGGGGATTTGCCCTGAATGGGGCAGCAAATTCCAAGCCGGATCTTGTGGAGCCTGAATGACATCACCCCCCCAGGCACTGCACGGCACCTTTGTCTCCCAAAAAGCCTGGAAAACAAGGAATTCTCTCTTTGGGACACGGATGGATTCGTGGCACCCGTTCCCAACATCCCAAAAAAAACCGAAGCCACCCTGATCCCTCCATCCCAAAATTCACACTGAGGCAAAACCACGGGATTTTGGTGTCAGCACCTCCTGATTCACCTGCAGCACCAAATATTGGCAACATTCACCAGGGCAAAGCCCCAAATATCCCAATCCTGAGCCCAAAGTCATCCCAGATTTAGCAAAAGGCAATTCCCAATCATGGGGTGACCCTAAAATCCCATTCCAAAGGGGAGCAGCTGCAACCTGCAACCCAAAAAATACASAACAGGACATTGCAAGGCCCTGGCTGAGCTCAGAGTCACTCCTGTGACAGAAATAAATAGAAATAAATGGAAATAAATGGAAAAAATGGAAATAAATAGAAAAAAAGAAAGATATAAATAATTAGAAATAAATAGCAATAATTAGAAATAAATAGCAATAAATAGAAAAAAAGGAAAAGAGAAATAAAGAGAAATAAAGAGAAATAAAGAGAAATAAAGAGAAATAAAGAGAAATAAAGAGAAATAAAGAGAAATAAAGAGAAATAAAGANAGAAATAAAGAGAAATAAAGAGAAATAAAGAGAAATAAAGAGAAATAAAGAGAAATAAAGAGAAATAAAGAGAAATAAAGAGAAATAAAGAGAAAATCTCCACGGATTTATTCCTTACCTAATTATAGCTGCAGCTGAATGTCCTGGGATTTTGCCCAGCAGGAGAAGGGACACCTTGGGAATTGCTCTCAATTCCACAGGAGAAAAGGAATCCCTTTCATGCTCCTTTACACCAGAAATTTGCCATCAAATTCCAAACTGGGAATTGTGCATGCAAGCACCAAGCACCAGGCTCAGGAGATTTTCCCTGTTGGATTTCCAGGCTGCAAAAAAGCTGGGGATGATGATGATGATTTCCTGCTACTTTGGATTTCCTGCTGGAAAACTTCCTCTGGTGCATTTGAAACAGGAAGGGAATCATGGAATTCCAAAGATGCTGGGGAAGCTGCAAAGCCTTGGAGAAATCCAGAGGGAATTCACTGGAAATGGGGCTCCACAAGGAGCTCCAGCTCCTTCCTGATCCAGCCTGAGGCCTCTTCCTCACATCAAAATTTTGGGATCAAATTTTGACTCTTGGCTCATATTCCTCCTGAGTTTTAGGTCCATCTCCATGGACTGCAGCCTCTGGGGTGGATCCCARAAAGCTGAAGCTCACAGGAGAGGTGCAGCAGCAGGAATGGAGCATTTTTAGGGAAGTTTATCTCCAAAAAAATTGGGAAAAAGTCAGGGAAAAATATCAAGGAAAACGAAAATAACCTGTTCTACCAACACTCCATCAACCAGAGCCACACTTGGACATCCTCAACACTTTTCCTCAAGGTGTTCTAAAAATCTGGAAGGAAAATGCCCATTAAAAATGGGTGTTTATAAATCCTCACTTCCCTTCTAAATATCCAAACAAATAATATTTCAAATGCCATCAGCAGATCTGGGATCAGGCTGCCCCAAGAAGCTCCAGCTGCCCCATTCCCAGAAATGTCCCAGCTCAGAATCCCAAATTCCCCATTCAGGTTCCCAAAGCCAAACACATAAAGTGAATTTTCCTTCAATCGTCCAACTTTCCAGACACATTAAAGCTGGAAAACCCATGGAAACACTCAGGCAGTGAGAGTCAGGTTTCTCCCTTTCCCCTCTCCATCCCACAGCCCATGGGACCATCATTAATCTCCTTAATAAAGGGGAATAACATTCCAAGGGGATTGCAGGTGGAAAACTGAGCCTTTCCCTCCCCTCAGCATCTCCCAGGGGGATTGGAACRTGCTCCAGGATCTCAGTGTGGCTCTTAAACCACAGCACATTTGCCAGGAGTTTGTGCAGAGGGAACCAACCCTATGGATTGGTTTTCCTTAGGGAAAGGCAGAAAATGGAATC
Organism: Alauda arvensis; assembly: GCA_902810485.1. Classification (NCBI taxonomy): domain Eukaryota; kingdom Metazoa; phylum Chordata; class Aves; order Passeriformes; family Alaudidae; genus Alauda; species Alauda arvensis. The sequence goes on along the minus strand of CADDXX010000933.1, from coordinate 97,369 downwards.
CAAATTCCCAGAAAAAAACATCCAGTCCCAAAGTGACACCAACAGGGAACAGCCTGGGAGACTCCACGGATCCAACATCAGAAAACAATCCTTAGGAACAGCCACAACCAAAAACCTGGAGTTCCAGCCTGTCTGAATCCGTATGGGGTCATGTGAACAACACCAACAGAATGTTCCATACCCTGATCCTAAATCCCAACCCTCCACAGCACCCAGCAAGCCCCACCAGGAGGGCTGGAAAAGCATCTTCCCCCAAAAGGGAGCTGAATTCCTGCTGGGGAGGTGTCCACAAGCAGGTGGATAAATGCAGTTTCCAGTGTGGCAGAAGGGTGTGAGGAAAACAAATCCTTGGAGTCTCAACTCTGTCCTGTCATGGAGGTGTCACTGGTCCAAGAGGTTCCTGCACCCTCAGCATGGGGATGATCTTGGAATCTTCTTCCAGGAAACARCAGCACCAGGAGATGCAAACATCCATCAATGTCCATCAGCTTATCCAGAGCAGCTGGGGCTGCCCAATTCCTGGCAGTGCCCAAGGCCAGGYKGGACACTTGGAGCAGCCTGGGACAGTGGGAGGTGTCCCTGCCATGGCAGGGGTGGCACTSGATGAGCTTTGAGGTCCCTTCCATCCCAAACCAGTCTGGGATTCCAAGCAGGTCCATGGAGAAGCTCCATGTGCAAGGTGGTGGCAGCTCCGAGCTCTGGGAATTGGGCTGGCCCAAATTTAAGCATCCAAAGAGTCAAGGAGACCTGGTTGTGCTGGATACTGAAGTTCCCAGGAATCCAAGCTCAGGTTCACAAGTGGACATGGAGAGAACCCAAAAAGCAAGACAGTTCCTTTCCTACAGGAAAATCCCAGTGAAAGCATCAGCACGTCATCCATCCTTCAGCTCTCAGCTCAGCATCCACCTTCTCCAGCCAGCCTGGAGCTCCAGCTCAGCAGCAAGAGTGAGTGTCCCAGGCCAGGCTGGACAGGGCTTGGAGCACCCTGGGACAGTGGGAGGTGTCCCTGCCATGGCAGGGGTGGGAGGAGATGATCCTGAGGGCCCCTTCCCCTCCAAACCATCCAGTGAATAATTCCCAGGAAAAGTAAGGCTGAGCCTGAGCATTCACCAGGCTCTGATCAACCCTTTGCAAGCAGCACAAATCCCAAAATTCCAAGCTACGGAAGCAACTGATGCCAAAAACCCAACCCTGCACATCCCTCCTCATCTCAAMYCTGCACATCCCTCCTCATCCCACCCCACGGCAGGGAGAGCCACAAACACCCCACAGCCAGCACGGTTCGGTTCAACTCCACTCCTCCCAAACACCCATCAGATCCTCAGACATTCCTCACAAGCTCCAGCCAATCCTCCCAAACAATCCCCTTCTCCAGGTAAAAGCTCTGTGCTGGGAGAAGCACGTGCAAATGAAGGCACAGACGGACGGACGCGGAGGGGACGGCGGGGTTCGAGGTGGACACGGAGAAACAACAACCCTAAAAAACACCAGGACACCTCTCTGAGTCTCAACTCAGAACACCCACCCCAAGGAAACCCCAAAATCAGGCCAATTAATCCAGAATTCCATTAAAAAGTTACTAGAGGATCCACTCCAGCTCCTTTCAACATCCCAGGCTGACAATTTTAGACAACAAACAGCGATGTGAGACACTTATGTGAGTCCACTTATGGACACCAAATTCCAAATGCAAAACAATCCTGGGCACGAGGGGCCCTCCACACACTCCAAACAACAAAGGTACAACACCTGAATGAGCCTAAAAGTTTGGGGATGAACAAGAGAGGACCCAGAGGGTCTCCCAGGAAGGGATCATCCCACCAGGGTTAAGCTGAAGTGCACCAGGATTTACTCCCATCCCAGGAGCCACGTCTGGCAAAACACAACCTGGATTCCAAATGAAATCCTCCACTCCTCACTAATTTTAGAAGGCTCAGCCACCGGCACCGTTTCAGCTGCAACAAGGGGAAGCTGTTCCGAAGCTGCTCCAGGTGGGCACGGGCAGAATTCGCTCAAAAAAGGTTTGCTCTGTTGTCCCTGCTCAAAAAAAAACCACCACTTTTAGCTTTGCCTCCAATCCGGCCATCGCTGGGGGGGGTGCTCCGTGCCAGATGTCTGCTCCTTCCACCCCTGAGCTGGCAAAGTTTATGGAGCCCCTGAATCCTTCGCCAAGGAAGTCTAAAAATGTAAAAATAGCGTTGAGAACCAGCGGGAAACGTGTCGGGGGGGAGAAACCCAGCGGGGACGGAGTGACTTCTCAGGAGAGGCGATAAAGCCGGAGGCCCYGGCGGGATCAGGGGAGCGGGTTGGTGAAATTCCCCATCCAGAGGAGACCAGAGTTCCCGGCCATTAGGCTGCTCCCCCTTCCCCGGYTCCTTCCTCCTGGCAGAAAATGGGGTCAGGGCAGGGGCCGCCCGGGGGGAGAGCGAAATCCAGGGGTAAAAGCAAGACGAGGCTCGGTAACTAGGAAAAACAGCATTATTAACAACAATAATAATAATCAAAGAAGGTCCTGAAAAATGGCCCCGCGGGGAGGCCGGGACACGTCCGCACGCTCCGCCCGGCTCCCCCCGCGCACCCCCGGCCGGGGACGGGACAGGGACAGGGACACGGCCAGGGGCAGGGGGGACACGGCCCCCGAGCCGAGCCGAGCCGCCAGCCCCGGCGCGGCCGCTCCCGCCGCTCCCGCCGCCCGCTCTCCGCCCTCCCCGCGCTCCCTGCCCGCCCTCCCCGCGCCCGCCCCGGCCGCGGCCATCACGCGAGGCCGGGGATGCGCGGCCTACCCCGGACCGGCGGGAGGACGGAGGGAAGGGGAAGGGCGGCGGGACGGGGGAAAGGGAAGGGGCAAAGGAACGGCAGTGGGAAGGGGAAATGGAAGGGGAAAAGGGCAGCGGCCCGGCTGGCGGCGGCCGCGCGGTGCCGGCGGGCCCGAGGCCGCGGAGGGCCCGCGCTTACTCCGGCGTGGGGTGCTCCGGGTCGTAGAAATCCCCCATGGTGGGTGGGCGGGCGCGGGGCTCCGCAAGTGCCCCCAGGCCGGGGAGGCCCCGCTCGCCCCGTCGGGGCTCCTCACATGGTCCGGCGGGGCCC
>CADDXX010000933.1:79843-94162 GCA_902810485.1 Alauda arvensis | reverse complement strand
GGGCCCCGCCACCCGCCCGCATCGGGCCCGCCAGGCGGCCGCGATCGGCCGCGGCCCCGCCGGGAATTGGCCGGGCACGCAGCGGGAACGGCCCCCGGGATCGCCCGGGCCGCGGCGGGCACCGGGATCGCACCGGATCGGCCGCAGAACCACCGGGACTGCCTTGGGAGCGTGTCGGGATCGCTCCAGGGATCGGCAGGATCGGCCTGGGTGTCACTGGGAGCCCAGCGGGATCCGGGAAGGGTCAGCGGGGCACACCCGGATCAGCCGCGGGAGCTCCTCAGGATCACGGCTGGCACTGCCGGGATCAGCCTGAYCGCTGAAATCCCCCCAGGATCACACCAGGCTCACCCCTAGGATCACCAGGTTCAGCCACACCATTCCCGGGATGTCAGTGGGATTCCCCTGGGGCCACACCAGGACTGGCTGCGGGATTTCCTTGTGATCACCCCCTGGGATCCTCAAGATCTCACCAGGAGCAGATGGGAGATTGCTGGGGCCACACSTGGATGAGCTGCAGGACTGCCAGGATCACCAGGGCTTCACCTGGATAACCCACGGGACAGGCAGGATCTTCCTGGGATCTCTCAGCATCACCCTGGGGTCACCCCAGGAGCACAGCAGGATCAGCAGCAGCCCCAGGATCACACCCCGAGATCACACTGGACACCAGCACCCCTTGGCACCACATCCCTGGGGCTGTTCCAGGCCCCATCTGCCCTAAAAATTACTAAAACCTCTCCTTTTCCTTTCACAGGTCATTTCTCATCTTCAAATCCCTGGGAGAGYTCCTCCATGGAGCACTTCAGGAGACACAGCTGCTTCTGGGATGCCTGTTCACATGGAATCCTCCAAACCCCATTTACAGCTTCCAATATTGAGATTTCTGKGACTTTTCAGGTTTGGGAGCGTGGTGTGGGCAGGAGGGACCCACAGGGCTGAGGTGGGAAGCAGAGGAGGGGTGGATTTAGGGAAGGACAAAGGAAGGTTTAGTTCCAGTCATGTGGAAGTGTTTTCTTGGGGAATCCAGCCTGGCCTGAATTCCCAGCAGTTTTTGGAACCTCTGGGATTGGATCATGGCAAGGAAAAGGAGATTGCTGGGATGTTCTCCAGTGCACTTCCAGGGGGCAGGTGCTGTGATGGGGACAGAAGGAAGCTCCAACAGCTCCAAGCAAACTGAGCACCGTGGGCTCATTCACGGTCCCGGTTTGCCCTGGCAGGGCCTGTGGAAAATCCGGGATGGCACAATCAGGGATCTCCCACCACGGCTGGTGCTGGTTTTGGCACAGGGATGTTCCTGCCACCTGTGGGGTGTTGGCTTTGGGGATTTCAGCATTCCCAGCTTCCCAAACCCCTGTGAGGGAGCTGCAGGGGCTCATCCTGGACAAGGGGAGGCTCAGGGGGCTCCTCCTGGCTCCCTGCAATTCCCTGGGAGAAGGTTGGAGCCAGGAGGGGTCAGGACAAGAGGGAATGGCCCCAGGGGGAGGTTCAGGTGGGATATTGGGAATGTTCCTCCTGGAAAGGGCTCTCCAGCCCTGGCCCAGCTGCCCAGGGCAGGGGTGGAGTCCCCATCACTGGGGGGATTTAAAAGCCCTCTGGATGTGGCACTTGGGGACATGGGCAGGGTTGATCTTGGCMGTGCTGAGGAATGGTTGGACTTGATCTTGGAGGGCTTTTCCAACCAAAACCATTCCATGATTGCCCAGAAATGAATCTCTGTTTCATTCCCTTCTCCAGGCAGATCCAACAGGCCAAGCCAYGACTTGTTGCTCCCATGGGGACAAGCCCAGGAGAGCTGCAGCCTCCAGCACCAGSAAAGAGGCAACCAGGAGCAGCCTGGATTATCCCACACAACCTCTGTGCCATGACCCTGCCTTTTCCAGGGGCTCAGGAAAGCAAACAAGTGCTGCTCTCCTGGCTCGTGTCCCGTCCAAACAGCACCATCGATCCCCAATCCGTCCCTGCCTGCCCAGAGGCTGGGTGGGTCRCTTTTCCCGGTGTTTATTTGTACAGATCCATGGTGGACGTGAGCAGGAGGCAGTTCAGGGGAGGCAGGCAGTCCTGGGGGAAGGCTGGACCCGGGCTATGTGGTGGGCACGGAGGACAGGGCTCTCTTCTTGCCGTGGGCCGAGGCCGTGCCGGGTCTGCGGCGCGTTCTCTGCAGGGCAGCCGTGGTGCTGCTGAAGGTTTGCTGGCAACAGGGAACACACAGGGGTCTCTGAGCTCAGCTCTCACCTGGAAAAGCTTTTTTTTTTTCCTGAAAAGTACAAGCGATGCCTCCCCAAACTTTCCAGGTGGTGCTGGGCAAATCCCCCTCACAGCGGCATTGCTGTGCTGATGGCAGGTCCCAGCAGGCTCCAAGGAGGGGACAGGAATCCCTAGGGAATTCTCCAGAGCACTGCAAAGCTGCTTTGGAGATGTTTTCAGGGAATCCCTGAATGATTTCAGTTGGAAAAGATCTTAAGGATTATCCCAAACCAYCCATTCCATGGATAGGGACACCTTCCATTATCCCAGGCTTCCATTATCCCATTATCCCCAATGTCCAGCCTGGCCTTGGGCACAGCCAGGGATCCAGGGGCAGCCACAGCTGCTCTGGGAATTCCAGCCCAGCCCCTCCCCACTCTCCCAGCCAGGAATCCCTTCCCAATATCCCATCCATCCCTGCCCTCTGGCAGTGGAAGCCATTCCCTGTGTCCTGTCCCCCCATCCCTTGTCCCTCTCCAGCTCTTTAGGGCCTGGAAGGGCTCTGAGCTCTCTCTGGAGCCTCCCAGGCTGAACATTCCCAGCTCTCTCTGGGTGAATTTCCTCTGGCCAGGCTGGGCAGGGCTTGGAGCACTCTGGGACAGTGGAAGCTGTCCCTGCCCATGGCAGGGGCTGGCACTGGATGATCCTGGAGCTCCCTCTCATCCCAATCCATTCTGGGATTCTCCCTGGGCCCAGCTGGGGTTACCTTTTGATCTGTCTTCATCCTGGCCCTGTAGAAAGACACAGAGCCTGGGCAGTCAGGCAGTGCTGTCTCCTGCATCTTCTCAAACTTGTCCTGCTCGTCCTCATCCTGCCAGGGAAAAGCAATTCCCATTCCATGTGCAAACCACACACCTGGAGACCTGGCACAACCATCCCCTTTGCTGCACCAAGCACCAGCTCAGCCAGGAAAACCCTGAGAGTGAGAGGWTCCCCTCTGCACACCTTGGGGGAGCAGCTTTGGGCAAAATCCTGCAAGGGTGGGGATTTTCCCACAGGGAAAATGAACGTTCCCAGCTCTGCCAGCCTGGCTCCAGAGCAGAGGGGCTCCAGCCCTGCAGCAGCTCTGGGGATTCCCTGGATCTCTGCAGCAGCTCCAGCTCCTGCTGCTGTTGGATCTGGGGCAGCTCTGCAGGTGGGGAATCACCTCAGAGGGGCAGAATTCCCCCTTCTGGTCCCACATTTTAAATGCAGGAATTCTGGGAGATGAGGAATTGAACAAAAATGTGCTTTTCAGGATGAGGAAAGACCCCAGTGCCCACAGTGGTGGCTCCTAGCACAGGRCTGGTACTGAGCAGTGCCACAGGAGTTTGGCTGCAAACCTGGGATCCCACAGGCTCCCAAACGTCCCTGGGCACTTTGCCCAGTCCCTGATATKCCACAGATGCCCAGGTGCCTCAGTCACTGTCCTGATTTAGCCTCTGAACAGCAAAGGCAATGTGACAGCAGGATGTGGCTCCAGGTTTTCCTTTGTGCCTCACTCCTCCTTTTTCTCCTCCTCCTCCTTCCCTCACCACCCCACACGTGGCTCCCCAGGAGAATGAGCAGGACTCTGGGATAACTCACCAGGCACRTGACTCTGTTGATGGGAATCATTCCAGGCCTGATGTTCCCACCATGCTCCAGAGCTTCCCTCACATGTTCAGGCATAATGAAGGATTCGTTGTACCAGATCTCAAACTCTGTCAAGCAAAGAGGGGCAATTAATGGCTGTAATTAATGACCCTAAAGCACGGATTGGTTGTCCCTATGGATCAGGTGGGATCTCAGTGCTCTTAAGCCCTCAGACAGCTCAGAACTCCAGGGTTTGGAGTTGAAACGATTGGGAAAGTGACTTTCAGGAGGCTGTTGGCTGTGCTGAGGTGGCCWGGAGGTGGTGGCCAGCTCTGGGGACAGTCCCCTGGCCATGAGAAGCTGCTCCTGCAGCCCCCAGAATCCCTTTGGAACGGGCAGCAGGGCTGGGGCTCGGATTTCAATCCCACCCACTCAAGCACAGCCATTTGCCATCCCATAATGGGCAGTRAGAACACCCAGCAGGTGGGAATTGTGTCCTTACTAATCCTGGGCACTGCACTGGGGTGAGTCCTGGGTGCTGGAGCAAACAGCAAACATCAGGAGCACCCAAAAATGCCAAAGCCAGGTTCCAAGGGAAAGCAGTGGCACAGCTGGGATTGGGTCCCCTCTATCCCTGGAATGATGGCAGTGATTATCCCATTTCTTCCAGCTTGGGATGCTCTCATGGATGCCAGTTGCCAAATGTTGGCACGTGCACAGCATCCAAATGTTGGGGCTCTGGAATTCCTGCATGGACTGGCTTCCCTTAGAGGGGCAAATCCAGGGATACAGCAGGGGCTGTTGGAATCCACAGATTTCAAGGTGGAGCCCACCAGGAATTTGCAGGGATTTCCCAGGCAGAGCTGTGGCCAAGCTCTTTGTCCTGATGAGACTGCAACTCTGGAACCTGGAAATCACCCAGGGAATCCAGAGGCAAAGCCCTGTCCCAGGGCAATTCCTTCACCAGCACCTCCATTAAATAAAATCATGGATGAGGTCTGGGGTCAGCAGTGTAAAATTCCTTGTGGGAGGCTTTTCCCCCATGCAGGGTTGGGGCCAAGGAGTAGAGGGACATTTTCTGGGAGAGAGGATCTGCAGCAATTCAAGGTTGGGTCAGAAAACCCCACCTGATTATGGRTAAAAATCCAGTCTGGAAGGCAACAGGGGAAAGGACAACAACGAATGGTGATATGGCAAGGGGCTGGAGGGACAGGACACAGGGAATGGCTTCCCATTGCATCCCACAGGGCAGGGATGGATGGGATATTGGGCAGGAATTCCTGGCTGGGAGAGTGGGGAGGGGCTGGGCTGGAATTCCCAGAGCAGCTGTGGCTGCCCCTGCATCCCTGGCAGTGCCCAAGGCCAGGTTGGACATTGGGGCTTGGAGCAGCCTGGGATAGTGAGGGAGAGGATTGGAACTGCATAAGTTTAAGGTTCCTGTGCAGTTTTTTCCAACCCAGACCATTCTGGGATTCCATGAGGTTTGTGAGTGCTCCAGCCAGGATTTATCCCAGCTGAGCTGGAGGCTGCTGAGCCCTGGTGCTCTGTACCTGAGATGAGCCTTTTCCTGCAYTTATCCACGAGCTGCTGGCAGTACTGGATCTCTGCCTTCAGGTCCTGCAGCTCAGTGAAGCCAGCCCTGTGCTGCTCCTTCAGCTCCTTCAGCTTCTGGATGAGGACAAACTCCTTCTCCCCGATGATCACCTGCCCTTTGTCATCCGTGTATTCTCCTGCAGGGGGAGGAGAGGAAGGCAAGGTTCTGCTCAGGGTGGAGAGCAGTGACACCTGATGGGAGGCTCTGAAAAAAAATCCCCGGGATTGTTTAAATGGGGTATTGGGAAGGAATTCCTGGCTGGGAGGGTTGGGAGTGCCCAGAGAAGCTGTGGCTGCCCCTGGGCCCCTGCAAGTGTCCAAGGCCAGGTGGGATTTGGTTTGGAGCAACCTGSGATGGTGGAAGGAGTCCCCWGCTCATGGGATGATCCTTGACATCCCTTCCAAAACAAACCATTCCATGGGTTCTGTGCCCACCCAGAATCAAAGCCCAGAGCTCCCTCCCTCTGTCCTGTGCTGCCTCCTCACCCTCCTGCCTCCGCTTCTGCCTCTGAGCCTCCAGAGCCTCCTTGATGGTCTCAATCTCCTGCCTGATGCCATTGATCCTCCGTGCCACAGAATGGCTTCTCTTCTTCCTGGACAGGAGGATCCTCTTGTTCTCCCTGAAGATGCGCTGGAGCTCCCGTCCTGGCTCCTTCTTGAACTGCTCAAACGCCTCCTGCTTGGATGGAGGGGCCCTGGAACCAGAGACACACACAGGAGGTCACTCCTGTCCTGCCCTGCAGCCTGGAGTGAATGGTTCAGCTTGGGAAAGCCCTCCAAGATTGGTCCAAMCACCCTCCAGCWCTGCCAAGGCCACCACTGACCCGTGTCCCCMAGTGCCACATSCAMATGGATGTCACRTCCCACAGGGCATRGGGATTCCACCCWGCCCTGGGCAGCTGGRCCAGGGCTGGATAACACTTTTCAGGAAGGAATTTTGTCCAATATCCAACCTGAGGCTCCCCTGGAGCAGTCTGAGATCATTCCCTCTSCTCCTGTCCCTGTTCCCTGGCAGCAGAGCCCAAATYCCCCCTKGCTGTCCCCTCCTRKCAGGGASTTGTGCAGAGCCACAAGGGCCCCCTGAGCCTCCTCTGCTCCAGGCTCAGCCCCTTCCCAGCTCCCTCAGCCCCTCCWGGKGCTCCAGCCCCTTCCCAGCTCCATTCCCTGGACACTCCCAGTCCCTCAGTGTCGTGAGGGGCCCAGAACTCAACACAGGATTTGAGGTGTGGCCTCCCCATTCCTTTGGAACAGCCCCAGCTGAGGTTTGATGGGATTTCAGTGGGATCCTTTGGGGTCTCTGTCCTGGCTGCTCCCTGGCACCGTTCCTGTGCCAACCCCAACACCCACTGCCCCCCCAGGCTGCTCCCACGACAAAGCTCTGCACACAGACACCACGGAGATGCCTCAGAACTGAGCATTCCCTGGAAAGCCAGCCTTTCATGGGTTGAATCTTCACCAAAAANGAGAGGATCTGCAGCAATTCAAGGTTGGGTCAGAAAACCCCACCTGATTATGGATAAAAATCCAGTCTGGAAGGCAACAGGGGAAAGGACAACAACGAATGGTGATATGGCAAGGGGCTGGAGGGACAGGACACAGGGAATGGCTTCCCATTGCATCCCACAGGGCAGGGATGGATGGGATATTGGGCAGGAATTCCTGGCTGGGAGAGTGGGGAGGGGCTGGGCTGGAATTCCCAGAGCAGCTGTGGCTGCCCCTGCATCCCTGGCAGTGCCCAAGGCCAGGTTGGACATTGGGGCTTGGAGCAGCCTGGGATAGTGAGGGAGAGGATTGGAACTGCATAAGTTTAAGGTTCCTGTGCAGTTTTTTCCAACCCAGACCATTCTGGGATTCCATGAGGTTTGTGAGTGCTCCAGCCAGGATTTATCCCAGCTGAGCTGGAGGCTGCTGAGCCCTGGTGCTCTGTACCTGAGATGAGCCTTTTCCTGCATTTATCCACGAGCTGCTGGCAGTACTGGATCTCTGCCTTCAGGTCCTGCAGCTCAGTGAAGCCAGCCCTGTGCTGCTCCTTCAGCTCCTTCAGCTTCTGGATGAGGACAAACTCCTTCTCCCCGATGATCACCTGCCCTTTGTCATCCGTGTATTCTCCTGCAGGGGGAGGAGAGGAAGGCAAGGTTCTGCTCAGGGTGGAGAGCAGTGACACCTGATGGGAGGCTCTGAAAAAAAATCCCCGGGATTGTTTAAATGGGGTATTGGGAAGGAATTCCTGGCTGGGAGGGTTGGGAGTGCCCAGAGAAGCTGTGGCTGCCCCTGGGCCCCTGCAAGTGTCCAAGGCCAGGTGGGATTTGGTTTGGAGCAACCTGSGATGGTGGAAGGAGTCCCCWGCTCATGGGATGATCCTTGACATCCCTTCCAAAACAAACCATTCCATGGGTTCTGTGCCCACCCAGAATCAAAGCCCAGAGCTCCCTCCCTCTGTCCTGTGCTGCCTCCTCACCCTCCTGCCTCCGCTTCTGCCTCTGAGCCTCCAGAGCCTCCTTGATGGTCTCAATCTCCTGCCTGATGCCATTGATCCTCCGTGCCACAGAATGGCTTCTCTTCTTCCTGGACAGGAGGATCCTCTTGTTCTCCCTGAAGATGCGCTGGAGCTCCCGTCCTGGCTCCTTCTTGAACTGCTCAAACGCCTCCTGCTTGGATGGAGGGGCCCTGGAACCAGAGACACACACAGGAGGTCACTCCTGTCCTGCCCTGCAGCCTGGAGTGAATGGTTCAGCTTGGGAAAGCCCTCCAAGATTGGTCCAAMCACCCTCCAGCWCTGCCAAGGCCACCACTGACCCGTGTCCCCMAGTGCCACATSCAMATGGATGTCACRTCCCACAGGGCATRGGGATTCCACCCWGCCCTGGGCAGCTGGRCCAGGGCTGGATAACACTTTTCAGGAAGGAATTTTGTCCAATATCCAACCTGAGGCTCCCCTGGAGCAGTCTGAGATCATTCCCTCTSCTCCTGTCCCTGTTCCCTGGCAGCAGAGCCCAAATYCCCCCTKGCTGTCCCCTCCTRKCAGGGASTTGTGCAGAGCCACAAGGGCCCCCTGAGCCTCCTYTGCTCCAGGCTSAGCCCCTTCCCAGCTCCCTCAGCCCCTCCWGGKGCTCCAGCCCCTTCCCAGCTCCATTCCCTGGACACTCCCAGTCCCTCAGTGTCGTGAGGGGCCCAGAACTCAACACAGGATTTGAGGTGTGGCCTCCCCATTCCTTTGGAGCAGCCCCAGCTGAGATCGGATGGGATTTCAGTGGGATCCTTTGGGGTCTCTGTCCTGGCTGCTCCCTGGCACCGTTCCTGTGCCAACCCCAACAYCCACTGCCCCCCCAGGCTGCTCCCACGACAAAGCTCTGCACACAGACACCACGGAGATGCCTCAGAACTGAGCATTCCCTGGAAAGCCAGCCTTTCATGGGTTGAATCTTCACCAAAAAATCATGGATCTTGTTCCATTGGAATTCCATTCCATTAACCTATTGTTAAACCAGGCAGCATTCCCAGCACAGAGAAGCCCCCTCTGGAACCAAACCCCACTGCTCCAAGCATTGCTGCCATGCTCTGGAAATCCTGCCTGCTTTCCAAGATGGAATTCCAAGTGCCATTCCCAACTTTTATTCCAATATGAGCAAAAAAAAAAAAAAAAGGGAGAATGTCCCAGTCCCCAGGTGCTGCTGTGTGCTGCTGGTATTCCTGGAGAGCAGGATTTGGGAGCAGAAGGCAGAAACTGAAAACCATGGAATGATTGGGGTTGGAGGGGACCTTAAAGCTCATCCCCTCCCAATGCAGGTACCCAGAAGTTTCTGCATTCCTCCCTCCAGCCCGGGCAAAGCCAAATTCCAGCTCCTGAGTGACCTCTTAAGGGCATTTTCCAGCTCCCCGGGGCTGTGTGATGCTGTTGCTGTGCCACAAGGCTGGCACAGGGCTGTAAACAACAGCCCCTGGGCAAAGTGCCACAGCTCCAGCTCCCAGAGCTGCTGGAACTGCTCTGGGATGTGCCCTGGGGACAGCAGAGGGACACAAATCCCGCGGGGAGGCCACAGAGGGAATAAAAACACGGTGAGGAGCTCCAGGAGTGAATTGTGCACCAGCTTCACTGCTCTGCTGCAACCCAGGAAGCACATCCTGAGCTGATCCCAGAGGAAATGGGGCAATCTGCCCCTTCCAGGTGATTCCCCACCTGCAGAGCTGCCCCAGATCCAACAGCAGCAGGAGCTGGAGCTGCTGCAGAGATCCAGGGAATCCCCAGAGCTGCCCCAGGGCTGGAGCCCCTCTGCTCTGGAGCCAGGCTGGGAGAGCTGGGAATGTTCCCCTGCACAGGAGAAGCTCCAGGGAGAGCTCAGAGCCCCTGGCAGGGCCTGAAGGGGCTCCAGGAGAGCTGCAGAGGGACTGGGGACAAGGGATGGAGGGACAGGACACAGGGAATGGCTTCCCACTGCCAGAGGGCAGGGATGGATGGGATATTGGGATATTGGGCAGGAATTCCTGGCTGGGAGTGTGGGGAGGGGCTGGGCTGGAATTCCCAGAGCAGCTGTGGCTGCCCCTGGATCCCTGGCAGTGCCCAAGGCCAGGTTGGATGGGGTTTGGATCACCCTGGGACAGTGGGAAGTGTCCCTGGCCATGGCAGGGGGTGGAATGGGATGATCCCGAAGTTCTCTTCCAACCCTGGAATTCCATGGTTCTATTGATCCATTTCCATGACTCTGGGGATTTCTGCCAGATGTGAGCTCTCCCTTCAGTTTTCCCACTCACCAAAGGGATGCTACAGTTTACAGAGACTAAATTTAAATTAAATAGAGTTTTAAAAATTCAATTAATTGAAGTTTTTAAATATTTTAAATATTCAGGAGCAGCCAGGGCAGAGCTGGGAGCACAGAGGTGACCCCCAACAGCATCACTTGGTGCTCAGGGTGTTCCCACCACCACCCCTGCCCTGCATTCCCTGGAGATCTCCAAATCTCTCCCCTCTGCCCTGAGCTGCCCTCAGGGACACAACCCAACCATTCCAAACTGTAAAGCACCCTCTGGAAAAGGGGATTCACTCCCTGAGTGAACCCACCTGAGCTTCTGGGAATCCTCTGAGGGGGGGATTAAGGCATCGTCATCAGTGTCCTGGTCACCTCCTTCCTCTTCCTCATCCAGGTCCTTGGTGAGACTCTGGGACAGTGAGGAATCTTCCTGACTTCTCTTCCTGACAGGGGGAAAAGAACCACATTCATGCATTTCTTCACCAGAGGAAATGAACCAAAACATGCTGAGGGTTGAGTTTGCTGAGTTAAAAACTGGGGATCTGAGGGAACCTCTACTGAATTTCCCAGGGAAATATCCACTGCCAAGGAATAAAATCAGCCTTGCTGCCACAAATCCTTCATTGTCACAGTGCAGGAGCTGCCCTGGGTGCTGTGGAATGCAGGCCAGGCTGGCTGAGCTCTCCTGGGAAGGATCACAGGGACAGCAGTGTCACCCTGTCCAGCTTTGGGCACACACTTTGGACCCTCTCCAAAAGGAATCTCCAAGGATTTGATCCAACCCCACATTTAAACCCAGCCTGGCTCCCTGCTCCTTTCCCTCCACAAACCCCTGCAGGGGATAGAATCACCATGGAATCAGGGAATGGGTTTAGATGGAAGGGACCTTAAAACCCATCCCATTCCATGGGCAGGGGTACCTCTCACTGTCCCAGGCTGCTCCAAACCAAATCCAGGGATCCAGGGGCAGCCACAGCTGCTCTGGGCACCCTGGGCCTGTTCCAAGGCCTCAGATCAAACGTGGTGCTTTCTTGCCAGCCCAGCCCCTCCCCACCCTCCCAGCCAGGAATTCCTGCCCAAGATCCCACCTAAATCTCCTTCTTTCAGCTGAAGCCATTCCCTGTGTCCTGTGCCTCCATCCCTTGTCCCCAGCCCCTCTCCAGCTCTCCTGGAGCCCCTTCAGGCCCTGCCAGGGGCTCTGAGCTCTCCCTGGAGCCTTCTCCTCTCCAGGGGAACATTCCCAGCTCTCCCAGCCTCAAAACCCATCCCCATTCCACCCCGTGCCATGGCAGGGACACCTCCCACTGTCCCAGGCTGCTCCAACCTGGCCTTGGGCACTGCCAGGGATCCAGGGGCAGCCACAGCTGCTCTGGGAATTCCATCCCAGCCCCTCCCCACTCTCCCAGGGGATTTCCTCCTAAGGAATGGTGTGAGCAGGACAGTGAGATTTGGAGCACAGACACTGAGGAGTGTTTGCCACAGCCCCTGGAGCCCCCCTAAAAGCAGCAGAGCAGAGCCCAGGGCTCACGTGGACACCAAAGCCTTGGTGGTGCCTCTGCTCCCTCCACGAGGACTTTGGGGAAGTGTCAGGGAGGAACCAAGCAGGGATTTACTTCTCCAATCTGAAGGCTCTTCCTCTGCTCAGGACTGGTTCCTCCTTCCCTCCCCAAACCTCTTCTCCTCCTCTGYTCCTCTGGCAGCTCCCTCCATCCCTTCCTCCATGGGCTGCACATTCCTGCCTGACACCACAGGGGTTGGGGACAACAGTGGGAAAGGCCCTGAGGGGGACAGGAGGTGCCAGGGAACAGGGACAGGACAAGGGGAAACAGCCCCAGGCTGGGCCAGGGGAGGTTTAGTTGGGTATTGGGAAAATTCCTGCCCCAAAAAAGCTGCCCCAGGGCAGTGCTGGAGTCCCCACTGCTGGAGGGATTTAAAGCCCTGTGGATGTGGCACTTGGGGACATGGGCAGGGCTGGCCTTGGCAGTGCTGGGGGCTGGATGGGCTCAATGATCATGGAGAGCTTTCCCACTCTTGACAATTCCATGATTCCAGGATTCTCAGAGGTAAGGGAGATGTGTCTGACTGCTTCACTCACTGCTCTCCCTGCTTGGCTTCCTTCTTCCCACCAGGAATGGGGGATGCAGGAGAACTTCCAGCCTCAAGAGSCCCTTCAGTGGAATCCAAATCCTCATCCTTATGCACTGCAACTCCCTGGAAACAGAGAGGAAGAGCCCATTTGTCCTTGGCATGGGAGCTGTGCAGGCCTCACCCAGCAGCTCCTGCATCCCCCTGGGACAGCCTCATGTGGGGATTCAAAACTCTGGGAGAGCCCACAGGAGCATTTCTGGATGAAGTGGGATTTATACACTCCAGAAATTCTGAAGATTAGAAGAGGGATCTCAGCAAAGGCAGGGCCTCACCTTCTCCAGCTCAATGACACACAGGTCACTTTGGGGATGGCATTGGAGGACAAGGGGAGGGGGCTTTAAACTCAAGGGGCACTGTTTAAATGGGATATTGGGAAGGAATTCCTGGCTGGGAGGGTGGGGAGGCCCAGGGATGGAATTCCCAGAGCAGCTGTGGCTGCTCCATCCCTGGCAGTGTCCAAGGCCAGGTTGGATTTGGTTTGGAGCAGCCTGGGACAGTGGGAGGTGTCCCTGGCCATGGAATGGGAAGATCTTTCATGTTCCTTCCAACCCAAACCTTTCTGGGATTCTAATTCCCATTCCACAGATGTTCTGTGCACAAAAAGGCCCCAGTGAATCCCTCTTGCTGCTCTTTGTTAATGCTGCATCTCTGCTCTGGACACATCTTTTGACCAACTCACCCCAGTGACATTTCTGAGCAGGATTTCCACAAGGAAAATGTGCTGGACACAATTCCCATTTGGGCAGCAAAGGGGCCAGCTCTGGGCATTACCATTACCATGTCCTCCTGCTCCTCCTCAGGCAGGTGCAGATCAGAACTCAGGTCAGACTCAGATTTCATCTCMGAGCTGATGCCTCTGTGTGCCAGCCCATACTTGTTCCAGAGCCTGCCCTCCACCTCCTCCTCCTGTTGGCTACAGAAGAGCAGCCCTTCAGAGAATGCCAGCATCTCACCCAGCTCTGAGCCACGGGCAGGGATCATTCCCCCTTCCACTGCCACCACTGCACCTCCAGCTCAGGTTTCAATGTGGTTCAGAGTCCTGAGAGGAAGGGGRAAAGTTCTTCCTCCCAGCCCCTGCTCCAAGGAGAGCTGGAGTCTGAGTCTCTGTCTTTGGAGGTTGTTTATTCTTTTCTTATCTCTCCATGTTCTTTCTGCCCAGTGAGGAGGGTGCAGGAGGTCAGAGAAGCCAAATCTGTCCCTCCCATCAGGTCATATTCCCTTTTATACCAAATAACTACCTGAACAATGCTTTCTTTTCATCACCAATAATTATAACCTGTATTAGACAGTGAAAATCCACTACAGCCCAATCCAAAAAGGCCACAACCATTGCAGAAGATGGAGGGCAAAAAGAAACAGGAAAAGAGCACAGACACACCCAAATTCCTCCATCTTTGTCCTCTTTACCTCTATATTAAAACTCTAAAAATTCTCCTTTTCACCCTGTGATATATTAATTATCATTCTAATTACACTCTGGTGGTTTGCATTTCCTCTTTCAATGTTGGCAGCTTTTTCCAGGGACTGGGATCAAAGGCACTGAGGGATTTTTGGCTTTGTCCCAAGACCCTTGGGCTTCCTGTGAGGGTCTCGAGCCTCCAAGGGCACCCAAAGGGGCTCAGACACCTCCAAGGCCATCCCCACAAGGCCCTTCCAGCTCTGTCAGCCTCATCTTTCTAACCCTTCTGATGTTTTCATTTTTGTAGTGGAGCTCTCACAGATTTTTATACTGTGTTATTGTAACTGTCTGTGTTGTTTTGCATTCCTTCTCCTGGGAGGAGAAAATTGATGGGCTGTTGGTTTGACCAGTGTGATTGGAGAGGTGGAGACTTCATCCTCCAATCCCTGGTTAAGATTCTATAAATATTGAGGTCAAAAATGAAACTGTCTCCATTTCTGCTTTGGAGATCTCAGCCTTGTGTCGCTCTCCTCACACACACAGCTCAACAAAGCTGAGCTCTCAATCTTTGGTTTGCAGGTCTCTGCCACCTGGAAAAGCTAAAAACCCATCTGGATCAAGACTTTATCAGCC
>CADDXX010000933.1:66365-79303 GCA_902810485.1 Alauda arvensis | reverse complement strand
ATTATTTTGTCATTCCTTGATTCTATATCATCTATAGATAAAAAGAACCACAGGTAACAATTACACCCCAAACCTTTCTGTGATCCCTGCCAAAGTCAGAGCCCCAGAGGAAAACAGGACTTTTAAACTTGAGCTGCTTTGGATTCCCTGAGTATTTTATCTCCAGATCATGAGTTAACCTCTTTTTACCTGGGGTTTTATCCCTCCACACCCCTCCCAGCTTCCCATCATAATCTTTGGCCACTCTCTTCCTCTCCTTTTCCATCACATTCCTTTGAACATTAAAGCTTTGGGATGGTTATTTTAATACTTTCCAGGACCTTTTAATGGTCCACATCACACCATTCTAACTCTGTTCAGTCCCATGCCCTTGTTTGAGCCTTTAACCCAGGTTGGAGGGGGTTTGGAGCAGCCTGGGACAGTGGGAGGTGTCCCTGGATGGAGGAATGGGATGATCCTTAAGGTTCTTCCCAGCCCAGAGCAGTCTGGAATCTCTGAACTTACCTTACAATCACTTTGAACTGTCTGAACACCTCCTGGATCTGCCTGACGTTCACAATCTGAGGAAGAGAGGCACAAAGCCATCAATTTTAGTATTAATTACAGCAAGGAGTTCCAAACAAATCAGCTTCAAGGGTTTTAAGGTTAAGGAAAGCCTGGAGCCCCCAAACCAGCAAAAAATGGAGTGAAAACATGCAATAGACTCAAGATGCAAAAAGAAACTAAATTCCAATTCTGTAGTGGCTTTGGGGTGAAAAGCARCCTCTTCAGGGACATTTTCACTGCTCCTCTCCTGGAGGAAAAGGGGGTGGGATGAGGATTGAAGTCCTTTTGTCACTGCTTACATCGATTTCCTTGATGACTCCCCTGAGGTATTTCTGCACTTGGGATCTGATTTCTGCCCTCTGGGCTGTGGTCAGGGGGTTGTAACCCATAATGGAACGCTTTGCCTGGAAAAAAAAGGGTGGAAAAGTGAGAATCAGGGAGTTACAAAGAGCTGAGRGAGCCTGTGAGGGTGGGCACAAAGYTTTGGGCAGGTCCTGTCCTGCTGGGACAAGGAGGGATGGTTTCAAACTAAAAGAGGGGAGAGTCAGGCTGGATTTAAGGAATTCTTGGCTGTGAGGAGAAGCTGGGGGTGCCCCTGGCCAGTGTCCAAGTGTCCAAGGCCAGGTTGGAGCAGCCTGGGACAGTGGGAGGTGTCCCTGGCATGGCAGGGTGGGAATGGGATGGGCTTGAAGGTCCTTTCCAACCCAAACCCTTCWGGGATTCTGKGATCCCACTGCTCTGGAATTGCTGTGCCCATTTCTGCTTGGGATTCTCATCASCTGACCTGGCAGGAGATGGGATTTGGGAGCAAGCAACCAACAGAAGAGTCTGGAAAAACACCCAAACCCCATCTCCAGGGGCTGGGGATGGAAATTCCAACCCAATCCCTCTCTGTGGGACCTTCAGGGGTTTCCCTAAACCCCAGAGGATGGGGCTGGGAGCAGAGGGAAGGACACAACCCCACTGGACAAGGAGTTCCCTGCTCCTCACCATGGTGTCCTGCATGACCAGCTCTTTCTTCAGCAGAAGGATCTCCTCCTCCAGAGCCTTCACTGATGTCTAACAGGGAAAAAAAAAACAAATGGTGAGCAAACTAAATTATATTGAGGGAAAAAAAAAACTGCAAAAAGCAGCACTTTTCAGCAAAAATTTTCAACAGAAATGGGCTGCTGGAGAATATCCCAGCTCCCTCAGGGCCTGCAGCAGGGAAGGAGTGGCTCTGGAAATCAGTTTGATTTTYCTCTGATCAGCTCCCTACAGGACAGGTCCTGCCTGAGGCATCAAAGAGGGGCCACTGCTTTTTAAAGGGATGATTTCCTGGGCTGGAATTGCAGGGACCATCAAATTCCAGGCTCTGGGGTATGATCCTGGAAGCCAAGCATTGTGCAGGGCTCACCTCTGCCCTGAACTCACAGCTGTGACAGTAACTGGGACAAAGGAGAGATTTCCCTGGGCTGGACTGGACTGAATTTCTCCATAACATGGAATATCTCCAAGGATTCACTACTTAAATTGTGCTTCCAGAAAGGTGAGCACAAAACTCTTGGGATTCAGGGAGAAGTGGACACTGAGCTGCTTTGAAGTGACCACAAAGTTTCCTTCCCATTTCAGATCTTCCAGTGTGGTTTTCACTCTTAAAGTGCACACACTGAGATCCTGTGATTCTTTCCTTTAAAGGATTTCCTTCATTAWCCAAGTTTTCTAATTGTGGAGAAGCAGCACAATTCTGTTTCCAGCAGCAACAGGGATAAAGCTGCAGGAGGACTGGAGATGATTTTCCCTGCATGTCAGGGGAATAATTCACCACAAAAATCTCTCTGTTGAGAGCTGAATCTCCTCAGAAAAACATAGGATATGCAGAAGAAAGAAATCCCAGGCAGATGTGAGCATGGTTGTGCCTTAGACTACAGAACTGTAATTAAAAACCTATTAAAAAAGGTTTAATATGGATCCATTTTATCACTCATCTCAAATCAGCTTGGCTGAGGAAGGGTCATTTATTCAACCAGCTCATTTYCCTCTGGTTTTTCAGGTCATTAGCCTAAACATTAATGACCAATGAACCATGTTTGCCTTGCTCCAGGCCCCCCTGTCCCTACCTCCCTGTAGAAGGGCTCGTTGGGGGCAGGCTCTGCTGTCACCCAGTTCATCCTGGTGGCAAAGCGAAGGGAGGACAGCTGCAACACAAAGGGTGAAAGGGAATTCAGGAGATATCAGCAGGAAGAGCATTTTCCTAATGATTTTATAATAATCATTTTCTTTCTACTTCATTCTGTCAGATCCAAGAGCAGAGAAATAGAAAATCTYGTGAATTATTCCAGTTTGCCACAGATCCAGCTCACACAGGGAGATTCTCACCCATTTCAAGGTTAAAAATCTCATTTTCAGACCCAAGAGCAGAGAAATAAAAAATCTGTGGATTATTCCAGGTGATTCCTTCCTGTTTGCTGGGGATCCAGCTCACACAGGGGGATTCTCACCCATTTTCTCATTTACAAGTTAAAAAACAACCTCTGGGAGGTTCCTCCTGATTCCTGCTCCAGCAGGGAGCCAGCTCAGCTCTGCTCTGAACTGGGGCAATTCCAGGGGGTCCATGAGCTGATGTCCCATGGAAAGACACAAAATAAAAATCTCTCCAAATCTCTTAAATCTCCTGCCTGCTCTGCCTCAGGCTCTCATCTGCCAGGGGTCAGGTTTTGAGCCTTTGGGAGAAGATGAGCTCTCCAGAGTTTGGGATGAATGAGGCAGGAGGTTTCCCTGTCAAAACCCTYCAGAGACTGTTCCTGAAAGCAAGCAGGAGCAAGGCCTGGACTCTGCAGGAACTCCCCCAACTCACAGTCTCTTCCACATGCTCAGCTTCMCCATAGATGTTTGTCACCAGGACAGTGTTGCAGTTTCCCCCTGAAAAAAAAAAGAAAATAAAAATAAAGCAAAACCCATAAATTTTAATGATTTTGTTGTTGTTGTTTTCTTTTCTGCTCTATATTTTATTTTGTGCTGATTGAAAAAGAGGAGAGGGATCCCAGAATGGTTTGGGGTGGAAGGGAGTTTAGTGACCATCCAGTGCCACCCCTGCCATGGCAGGGACACCTCCCCCTGTCCCAGGGTGACCCAAGCCCTGTCCAGCCTGGCCTTGGRCACTGCCAGGGAACACTCCCAGCTTCTCTGGGAATTCCTTCCWGGAATTCCAGCCAGGAATTCCTTCCCAATATCCCAGCTAAGGCTTCTTTCAGTGTAAAGCAGCACAAGGGACACACCAGAGTGTAAGTGTCCCTCTGAGGGGCACAGAAAAAGAGGCACAGGGTGACTTCAAAGGTGCAGTTTGTGTCTCATGRAATGAGGATGTGCAGGAAGAGAATGGGAATAAAAACTCTGAGCTCCAGGTGTTTGKAAAGATTCTGTTTTTCAGGATGCCCAGAGAATCTGGATCCCTGGCAGTGCCCGAGGCCAGGTTGGATGGGGCTCACCTGGGGCACTGGGAGGTGTCCCTGCCATGGCAGGCAAGGAATGGATGATCCTTCAGCTCCCTCCCAACCCCAACCATTCCAGCATTCCCCCAGAACTCACACCCTGACATGCCCATGGAAACAGGAGCTTTGCAGGAGCTGCTGGGGCTCCCAGCCCTTACCCAGGGAGTCCTTGAGGACGTGGGTGAGTTTGCTCTGCCTGAAGGGGATGTGCTCCCTCCTGGGGTCGGCCAGGGCGATCACCAGCTGCTCCAGGAACGACAGCGACTTGTTGATGTAGGAGGCCTCGATCCTCACCTGGCCCTCGGACTGCAGCGGGGAGCAAGGGCAGACACCAGAGGGAGGGAGGGAGGGAGGGAGGGAGGGATCCTCAGTGAGGGCAAACACGAGAGGGAGGGAGGGATCCTCAGCGAGGGGAAACCCTGCAGGGTCCAGGGGGGCTGGATTCTGATCCACGAGGAATCAGGGAGTGCTTGGTGTTGGAAAAGGCCTCTCAGATGGAGCCCAACCATCTCCCAGCCCTGAGCACATCCACAGGGATGTCACATCCCTGCAGCAGTGGGGAACCATCAGTGCCCTGATGTATTTAGGGAGAGCTGGATGAAGTGACAGCCTCAGTGCTTGGAGGGCATTTGAGCCAGGTTTAATAGAAAACACACCCTTTTATAAACGGGACATGATTGGTCCTTTAATTAACTCCCCTCACCATCACTGGCTAATTAAGAACAACACCTCTTTGTAAACACATTGCAATAAACAAAGAGAGCAAAACAGCAGGTGCATAATTGTTTATGATGCCTTTCAGAACAAATGCCTGGCAAGGTTTTATTTCCCACAGGCCCTGCTGCTGTCTGATGCTTGGAGATTTTTGACCAGGCTGAACAGCTGTGCCAGGGTTGGACAGCCCATTCCAGGAAGGAATTTTCCCAATATTCAACCTAAACCTCCCCCTGAGGCCGTTCCCTCTCCTCCTGTCCCTGTTCCCTGGCAGCAGAGCCCAAATCCCCCCTGGCTGTCCCCTCCTGTCAGGGAGTTGTGCAGAGCCACAAGGGCACCCCTGAGCCTCCTTTGCTCCAGGCTCAGCCCTTTCCCAGCTCTCCTGGTGCTCCAGCCCCTTCCCAGCTCCATTCCCTTCCCTATTTTCCAAARGAACCTGAGGAGCTCCCATCACTCACCCCAGTCTTGCTCAGCCTCTCAGACCCTGCCAGGTCAATCAAGGTGATTTTAGATTTCAGGCATTTGTTATTTGTGTAATCCCTGGAACGACACTGGGGGAGAGAGGGAGAGAAGCTGCACTTAGGGGCAGACAGAACTGAAATACAGGGAAAAAAACAGACTGCAAAGATTCACTTGGATCCCCAGAAAGTCATTTCARTCCTTAGGAACAAGGCTGCAGCTCTCACCTCGATGTACATGGTGAAGATGCAGTGGGATCTGGAGGAATTCTTATTCAGGCTGTGCTCTGCTATCACTCTGTTGGTCTCACCCTGCCAATGGAGAGAAAATTCCAGSCTCAGCTCATGGAATTGTGGCTTTYTGAGGATAAGCCAGGCARCARCTCTGTGGCTCTTCCCATTTCCWGATGATTGGAAAAGCAAAGAGCTCCCCAAGCTTCAAATRGCACCGAAAATCCCCACAGGTGTGATGGGCACGGATCTGAACCTCTGCCAGGAACACAAAGGGGTGTTGGAAGGGGCCCCAAGGTCCATACAAACCCCTGGATGGCCAGGGTCACCTCCCACTGTGCCAGGCTACTCCAAGCCCCAATGTCCAGCCTGGCCTTGGGCACTGCCAGGGATCCAGGGGCAGCCACAGCTGCTCTGGGAATTCCAGCCCAGCCCCTCCCCACCGTCCCAGTCAGGAATCCTTTCCCAATATCCCAATATCCCAATATCCCATCCATCCCTGTCCTCTGGCAGTGGAAGCCATTCCCTGTGTCCTGTGCCTCCATCCCTTGTCCCCAGTCCCTCTCCAGCTCTCCTGGAGCCCCTTCAGGCCCTGCCAGGGGCTCTGAGCTCTCTCCAGATCCTCCTCCTCTCCACATGAACATTCCCATCTTTCTCAGCCATCATCACCCTCCTTCTACTCTTGAAAACGTAAGAGGCAGTTCCTGCACATTCCAGAGCTCAGGACAGCACTGTGTTATTAAAAAGGCTGCAGGAAGATTTTAAGGACAGCAGCTGGCTCTGGGTGAGGATCCTGCAGCCAGATCCAATTATTTATCCCTGTTTTCCCTCACAAGCTGAAGCAGCCATGAGGARAAGAAAGATGCTGATCTCAGTAATCAAAGTGCCCTCACAAACCTCTCACCCTGTCAATCCAACAGTGCCATAATCATCCCAAACCACCTTTCCACAATCCCTGAACCAGGGACATTCCCCTTGCAAGACCAAGAGTTTTTGTCCCCACAAAGGACAAGAGGCTGAACCTCATTGCCACCACCTTGGCCACCCCCCTCAGCCAGCACCCACAGCCAGGGSATTCCTGGGAACATCTGGGTTCTCTTGCCTCAAAAAGGAGATGCAGAGCCTCCTCCTCGTGGCTGACAGGGTGGATGGAGAGCCCCTTGACATAAACCCCCTGGGGACCATCCATGACAGCCAGCTGCGTGTCCTTGCAGCCCCGGCCCAGCGCCGGCGCCAGGAGGTCGAACAGGGCCTCGTTGTAGATCTCCAGGTAGGAAATCTGCACTGTCACCAGGATATTGAGGAATTCTGCTGCTGACTTGAAGATCTGCACCAAGACAAAGGGGTTGTGTCCACTCACAGGCAGGAATTTTTAGGTATTTGTGGCTTTCCAGAGAATTAAATTATTTCTCTTGGGATAAGATATAAGCGGGCATGGTAGAAGTAGGTGTAAGATATCAATAAAATATAAATGGMTATAAAACATAAATAAATACACTGAGGTGTGTGCAAGGCATCAATTCCTGGAATATAGAGAGAGATATTGATGGAGAGACAGTTCTGAACAGCTCCAAGTGCATCCAGGGGTGTGTGGGCCTAAATCTGAGCTATTAGGGCTCAGCTTGGATTTGGATTTAATGATCCCCCTAGGATCATGGAATTGGATTTGGATTTAATGATCCATTAGGATCATGGAATTGGATTTGGATTCAATGATCCACTAGGATCATGGAATTCTGGAATGGTTTGGGTGGGAAGGGACCTTAAAGCCCATCCAGTTCCACCCCTGCCATGGGCAGGGACATCTCTCACTATCCCAGGCTGCTCCAAGCCCCATCCAGCCTGGCTTTGGAATCTTCCAGGGRTCCAKGGGCAGCCACAGCTGCTCTGGGCACCCTGTGCCAGTGTCTCTGTGCCTTARAGATGTTTTTTAATGATTTTATGATCAGTTTTAACCTGATTTCACAAAATGACAGTTTGGAAAACACCTCTTTTGAAGGCTCAGYGACATCTGGGGAGCAGCAAGAACTGAAACAGGAACTAAAGAGGAAAAAACCTCTGAGAATGACAATAAAACTCCTGCATTCTTTAACCATCATCCCCTGGGGTAAAATGAAGGGGAAAAAAAACCACATAAAACTTATTCACTGTGTTCAAACACTTTCCTATCAGGAAGAGCTGATGGAAAAGTGTCCCTTGGTGTTTTCCCCTCCTTTGTACCTGCTGGATGGCTCTGGGGATGATCCCTCTGTTTCTGTACTCACAGGACGCTCCTGTCATGGTGTAGGTTTTGCCAGCCCCAGTTTGCCCATAGCACATGATGGTGCCTAAAAGAAAAATCCAAAACCAAAAGGATCAGCTCAGGAGGGAGCCTCCAACAGGACAACAAATGGATCTCTGCTCAAATCCAATCCCTTTTCATGATCAGAAGAAGAAGAATTGCAATCAATCACCGTTGTAGCCTTGCAAAGCTTTGGACACCAAGTCCTTTGCCACAGTCTCATAAACCATTTCCTGGGAAGTGTTGTGGAGGAGCCCATCCAGCTTGAAGGACCAGTCAGTCTGGCAGTTATTCACAACTCCTCCCTTGGGGYTCTTCTGGATGTAGATATCGATGCTCTGCAACCCAAAAAGAGAGGGAGATCARCTCAGCAGCCCTGGGGGTTCTCAGCAATCGAGGACCTGGGATCAAGCAAAAAAGGGAGCACAAATTGCAGAGTTATTATTATCCAAGGCAGTAGCCTTGGATGGTTCTAGGTGTCCTAAAAATACCTGGTAATGCTCTCAAATGTCTGGTGATARATGTTATAAATGAAGGGAAATGTGGTTAAGCTCATCTGTTTGGCTTTCAGTGATTYTGTGCCTCAGGGAAATKCTTAATTAAGCAAGAGAAGGCAAAGGGAGGAATTTGCATAAGAGAGGATGCAAATAGACTGTGCCAAATTGTGGTTAGCACAGGGAATTCCTCATGGATCAGCCAGCCCCAGTCCTTTGGWGGGTTTTCCTGCTGATTGTACCACAGGAATTGTGTTTTCCATCCTCACACTTGCTGGGACAAAACCACTGCCAAGCAGGGACACCCCAACCAACACCCCCCAAAAAYGTTATCCATGGCCTCAAGGGATGGAAAAACCCTGGAAAAGCTGAAGCCAAACTCCAAAGCTTTTCCCACTTCCAATTTCTTTTACTCTACCTTGTTGTCTGAGCCAAGCTTGATCATGTCTTGGGCAAAATGAGGGGTTGGCCTGATCCGCACGAACGCCAGGACTTGCTTTGGTGTTCTGAGGAGARAGGCAAAAAAGAAGAATCTTGCACTCCCTAAACTGAAATTCAGATTATTTGTCAGCAAAAGGTGAGGCAGAGGAGTCAAAATTCAAAATAAAGTGTTGGCAATTATGCAGCTGCAGTTTTTATTCCCMATTAAAAGCAAAGAGTTGCTGAAAATTCCTTCTGGAATTTGTCCTGCTTGGAAAACTGAGGGTGTGAAATGAGAAAGGGTCAAACTGATCCTGACCCCCTGATTTCCTCATCTGTACCAGGCTCAGGAGTGCTGGATAACACCAGTTTTCTTCCTCTTAGCCTTGGAAAGCAGAATATTTGCAGGAGGAATGGGAGAGGGATTTTCTTTCTAAAAATAATTGARATTCCCAATGAAGAGCTGATTTTCAATTTCCTGGAGGAAATATCCACAGGCTGGAGGATCTGCTGAGTAAAACCCACAGGAGGAGGGCTCRGGGATCATCCAGCTGCTAAAGCCACATGCACTGAGGGTTTTTAAACCCCTGGAAATGTGCAAATCCCATGTTTTCCCTCAAACCCTTCCTCCAGACAGCCCGTGCTCAATAATTGTGTAATAAATAGTGACAACTTCAAGTTTGGGAYAAAATCTTTGGGATTTCTGGTACATTCAGGGTTTTTGTGACCTCTCACACTTTACCTGCTGTGCCTGCTCTAAAATGGAATTGGGGAGGTTTGAGCTGAGGCAGGACTTGTTGGATTTCAAGCAGGGGAATGTTTGTGGGGTACCTGGGGCGGGCAAGCCCGGGCTCTGCACCACACAGCAGTGAGGAAATGATGCTCTCCTGGTCCACATCCTGCTCCTTCTTCCTCTCCTGCACCTGCTCTTCCTCTTGGTCCTGCTCCTTCTCTTGTTCCTGGTCCTGGGATTTCACAGGGGTCTCAGAACTCTGTCCAAAAAAAACCCCAGAACCCAGTGCTGGAGCAGTTGGGAATTATTTTTTTCAAAGCACGAGAAACAGCAGGGAAAGGAGGAAGGGAAATTTTTTGAGGGGGAAAAATCAGAGAGAGAACAAATTCTAAATGAGTGGTGTTTCCCTTGCTGCAACAATGCCCTTTGTGGGGCTTGGGACAGATGGGGACAAAAGCAATTATTGCTGGAATTATTAACAYCAGGAGATGGGAAGGAATTGCCAGAGCAGCTGTGGCTGCTCCTGGATCCCTGGCAGTGCCCAAGGCCAGGTTGGATGGGGTTGGAGCAGCCTGGGACAGTGGGAGGTGTCCCTGCCATGGCTGGGGTGGGTTTTGAGGTCCCTTCCCACCCAAACCACGCCAGGATTCTGCCTGGAATTACCGTTTGTTCTGTCTCTGCTTTGGGTGCAGAACTYGGGCTCGTTTCCAGCCCCTCGGAGCTCTCCTGTTCTTCCTCCTGCCAGGGAAAAACAGCCCCAATCCCACTGAAAAACACCCCCGGAGTCACAGGGGAAGCTTGGCTGTGCAAGGCTCCCCTTCCTACACCTCAGGGGAGCAGATTTTGGCAGAATTTGGGRAAAATCCATCTSTAAGGGTTGKGACTCGGCCGGGGGWSCTGWGGCTGCCCTGGATCCCTGGCAGTGCCCAAGGCCAGGCTGGACACTGGGGCTGGCACCAGCCTGGGACAGTGGRAGGTGTCCCCGCCTGKGGCAGAGGGTGGAACTGGATGATCCTKAAGGTCCCTCGYAASTAAATCACGCCGTGTTTCTCTCCAATGCCCTTCCCGAGGTGTGTGGGGGGCGATGCCCGGGCCAAGGGGGCGATGCCTGGGGGGTGAGACCGCCTGTGCGGGGATCCGACCTCCCATCACCACTTGAGGAAGGGAGGGCGACTCCCCGGGCGCCTCATCCCGTCCCTTTCCCACCTGCGAGCCCCCTACAGACAAGTCCGGCGTGGCGTCCGGGGTCGCCATGGCAGCGTCCACTTCCGGGTTCTCTATGGCAACGGCATTTTCCGGGGGAACCCGGAAGTCGCCCCGCGTACGGCGGCCGGGCGGGGCCAGCGCGCGGCGGGGGCGAAGCGGGACGGCAGCGGCACGGGAGTGGCCGGGACGATGCTGGAAGCGGCGGCGGCGGCGGACCCGGAGCTGGATCCCGAGGATCTGGTGCATTTCTCGGTGGGAGACCTGCCCAGCCGCGGCTATGGAGTGATGGGCGAGATCCGGCGGCAGGGAAAGCTCTGCGATGTGACGCTCAAGGTGCGCCTCGGCCCCCGGGGGCGGGGGGGGGACATGGGGACCCCCGAGCCCGGAGGGGTCCGAGCGGGGCTGGGAGACCTCGAGCCCTGAGGGAGAGTGAGGGACCCCCCAGTCCCTGGTGGGGATGAGGGACCCCGACCCCTCAGGGGGCTGAGAGACCTCGGCTCCGGTCGAGGGGACATTGAGGGGGACCTGAGGAGGTCACGGTGTTTGGGGTGGGGGCTGAGGGGGGATGCTGAGGGGACTCTTCAGAGGGAGCTGGGGGACCTCTGGTCCCTAAGGGGGCTGAGGGACCCCCACTGCCTTTGAGGGGGGCTGAGGGTCCGCAGCCTCAAAAGGGAGAGCTGAGAGACTCCTCCATTGCTGGGGGTGCTGAGGGACCTCAGCTGCTGGAGAGGGGACTCGAGGGACCCCCAGACCCCTGAGGGGGGACCCCAGCCCTTAATGGAGGGGGCTGAGGGACCCCTCAGTCTCTTTGCCAGAGGGAAGGAGACAATTTGAGTTCCCTCAGACCCCTTTGGTGGGGGGTGAAGGGGAGAGGAGCAGGAGCTGAGGTCTCCCCTTCCCACGGCTTTGGCAGCAGAGAGAGACAGAGAGACCCCCCAGACCCCCTCAGTGTGGTCTCAGGGGCTCTCGGAGTCTCGGAGGACCTGTGGATGCAGGTTTATGGATCAACCTCTGGATACCCTTCCCTAGGAAACCGTGCCCTTATAGGAACATCCCTTCTCAGCATCGGAAAACAAGGAAATCCTCAGGATTCTGTCCCTGGCTGTGCAGGGAATGGCTGGGAGGGTGCCCTGTGGCGGGCAGGAGCTGCTGGAATCCCTCAGCATTGCAGACTCGGAGCAGTTCCCGGGGTGGGAGCCGCACACACGCMGCTCTGAGTCACTGCAGGGTGAACYGTGCACTTTAATTAAACAAGAAGGTGCTCGCAGCCTCCTCACCCTGAAACCTGCCGGGGGAAGGAGCCGGCGGGGGCTGGGCCTGCCGCGGGATGTGGGATGGGAGCRTTCCATGGAGACGGGGCTGCTGCAGCCGCGGGAGGAGGCACCGGGGCTTGGGAGCCTCCTTGCGAGTGGTTGTTCCTTCTGCAGGGTGGTATTTGTGACAGTCCGGGGGGATTCTGTGGCAAAGCTGCTTTGGGATGCAGAGTGTGGTGGTTTTAGGGTTAAACTCCGTGTTGGTGGGGCAGGAGAAGATGGGCAGGTCCTGGCAGTGCCGTGTTTCTGGGAGACGGTAGCAGGAGGTCTGTGATCCCAGTCTTACCTTGGATAAATTCCTCACCGTTGTTTCTAAAAATTCCTGTGAATAATTATCCATTTCTGTGGATTGTCCATAGCAAAGAGTTGTTTAAATCCTCTTTATCCATACAGAGGTTTAAAATAGATTAGGAAAGATCAAAACCATCCTAGAGCAGGGATGGAAGGAACCTCAAGGATCATCCAGTGCCACCCCWGCCATGGCAGGGACACCTCCCACTGTCCCAGGCTGCTCCAAGCCCCAGTGTCCAGCCTGGCCTTGGGCACTGCCAGGGATCCAGGGACAGCCACAGCTGCTCTGGGAATCCATTCCAGGGCCTCCCCACCCTCCTAGGGAAGAATTCCTTCCCAAAATCCCAAGGACAGATCCCAGCAGCTCCTGATACGTGAGCAGTCCTCTCTCCTTGTTGTTTCAAGCATTCCAGCCTCCCCTCCTACGCCCACAGCTTGGAATTCCAAGCATTTCATTCATTTGATTGCTCTCATTCTCTTGAGTCATCCTGTGAAAAATATCCCACCTTGTGCTGCTGCTGCCTCTGGCCATCCCTTCTCCCAGTGCCCAGTGTCCCTTGGTGGTGGAATCAGTGCAGCCAAGCCTTCCCTCCCCATTCCCAGAACCAGGCTGGCTGCTGGAGCTTTGAGCAGGAATTTTTCTCAGTTTTTTCTGAAATTGGACGTGGCTTTGGCTCACTCAGGCACCCCAAACTCAGCCAGCACAAATTKTCTCTGCCCTGCCCTGGCTGGGGAACGTTTTCCTGCTGTAAATCCAGGCTGGGTTTCCAGCAGGGACAGA
>CADDXX010000933.1:36191-65878 GCA_902810485.1 Alauda arvensis | reverse complement strand
ATTCCAGGATTCTCTGATAAAAGCTTTGAGAAACGTTCCAAGTCCAACCCCAGCTGGATCCTGCTGTTCCCACACCACTGCACTGAATTCATTCCCATTTTTTCCWCTCCTGCTACTTTTTGTCTGTCCCATCTCTAAACCAAAAAGCTTCCAAACTCCCCTTTGTCCCAGAAGTCGGATCTGGATGTGCCCAAAGSTGCAGCTCATGGATTTGGAAAGTTCCTTTCTCTCCCTGTCCCTTTAACAGCTGCAGCTCAGGGCTGCTCCTGATGTTCCCTCACAGCTCCCTTTGGAGCCTCTCCGAAATGTTTAATTAAATATTCATTTGCTAGGAGCACACATGGATGGACTGGAGGGAGGAAGGGAGGGGGGAGACACACCTCATTCTGTGGTTAATCCTTTTCCTTTAGAAAAAATACAGGGATTTTGCTTAGCAAAGCCAAATTTCTGCTTTCTTCTCTGGGGATCACTGGGCTGGGCATTGGTGTGGTCAGAAAAGAAGCAGCCAAAGCCTTTTCCCCAACTGATCCCCATCCCAGTCGTGTTCTGGAAGGTGAAGCTCTGCTTTCCTCCTCATCCAGCACTGGTGGTGATGGAAAAGGTGATGGAGGTTCCAACAGGGGCAGGGAAACACCAGGAATAATCCTGGAGAGAGCAGAAATGAGGCTTCTGAGCCTTCTTTTTCTTTTAATTTGGTGCCATTTGAGGCTTTGAGCTCCAGCTGTGGTCAAGCCAAGGGGCAGAATTCCTCTGTCAGAACCTCTCCCCMTTATTTTTAGTGGGTTTCCAGTTTCCTTCCCTTTGCAGCTCCCAACTAAACTCTGCAAAATCCCCAAGAATTCCAGCTCAGAGACCAGTGCTGGCCTTTGGGGCTGTTATTCCCTGAGCTGCAGATCCTGATCTGACTTTTAACAGCCCAGAAGAAGCTCCTGGTGCTCTTGTTCTTCCTGAGCATTGTTTGTGGAATTGTTTCATCCCTGCAGGATGAAAGCAGCCTGGGCAGTTTTGTTTTGGGATGTGCTCAAGGTCCAGGAGCTCTCCAGGGACACATCAGAGGCTGCTGGAATGCACCACTCCAGAAACCAGGGAAAACAGAGCCATCCTATTCCTCCATTGCAAATTAACAGGGAATAAATCCCTTCCTTGCTGCTGCTGTCTCCCACTGGAGCTGGAGCAGAAAGATCCAAGTGCCAGGCTGGCACCTCCAGCAATCCTGGCCAAGCTGTGGCACCAGGGGAGGTTTGTGCCTTCCCAAATCCTTGGAGAGCAGAGTTAGTGTGAGCTCCTCTTGCTGCTGCAGCTCCTCCTGTGCATCTGAGCCTCTCCAATGCCGTTTTTCCATGACTAACTCCAAGACTAATGAGAAAAGTCTCCTAAAATATAACCCAGGTCTGGCAAACTGAAGGAATTCCCAGCTGTGGAGAGGGGACAGTGTTTGCTTTGTGTCCAATCCCAGTGGCACTGGCAGGTCACAGCCCTGCTGGCTTCTCTCCCATCCTGATCCCACTTTTTCCAGACTGTTAACTCCAAACCCCCCAAACTGGAGCAGTTCCATCCCTGAGAGCTGAAGCAGAGCTGGAGGAGCCTCTGGATAAGTGGAATTCCCTGCCTGATTCCAGCAGGATCCTTGAAAACTCAGTGCCTGGCTGTGCTGCAGATGTTGGAGCGTGTTTGGGAGATCCTCCAGGAAAACAGCCCTGGAAAGAGAGGGAATATCTGTTTGMTGGGAGAGCCTGGAGAAGCAGATGATCCATTGTGCACAGGGGAGCTGCAGCATGAGGATGTGATTCCAACCTTGTCAGGAATTATTTGGGATTCTGCCTGGATGTGATTCCTCCAGGCTCTCAGCTGCCATCCGCTCTTCCCTTACAGGAAATAGCAGGATTTTTAGTTCTGGGATGACACAAAATTTMTTTTTGCTGCCCCTTCAGGAGCCTGGAGGAGGGCAGGGCTGGAGGTGATCCCCTGGGGATGCTCCCTGTCCACGTGGCAAACGGAGGGGCTGGAATTCCATAGAGCAGTTGGGCTGCTCTGAGCTGCCAGGGAATTCTCTGGGAATGTGGCTTTGTTGTACATCCAGAGGGGATTGGTCACCATTCTCATGGAATCCTGGAATGGTTTGGGCTGGAGGGACCTTCAGGATCATCCCATTCCCACCCCTGCCATGGCAGGGACACCTCCCACCATCCCAGGGTGCCCCAAGTGTCCAACCTGGCCTTGGGCACTGCCAGGGATCCAGGGGCAGCCMCAGCTGCTCTGGGAATYCCATCCCAGCTCTTCCTCACCCTCCCAGCCAGGAATTCCTTCCCAAGATCCCAYCCATCCCTGCCYTCTTTCAGAATTCCCTCTTTCCTGCTGCCCACCCTGAGGGATCAGGGGGATTCTGATCAGGGAMTGTGCAGCTCCTCATCCATCCCAAATCCTCCCCTTCTCATTGTCCACCAGGCCTGGATTTGTGTTTGGGATTGTCCTGATCCAGGGGCATCCCATTGCCTCTTCCTGGCAAGAACAGGGCTGTAGGGGATTGGACMCCAGCTCTGCTCTGGCCTCTCCGTGCCCTCAGTGCCAACATCCCTCAGCAAAGATGGATCTGGGCTTTTCTGAGAGCTCTGCAGCACAAACTCAGCGAGTTCTGACGTCAGGAACACAAGGAATTTCTCCCACCTCCTCCATTTGGGAGAAAGGCTCCCTGTGCCCTGGAATCTGTTACCACGTGGGGGTGTGTGGGGGCAGCTTCCTGTGTTACCCTCCCTGAGCCACGTCAGAAGGGAATTCTGGGCTTCCTGGGGTCAGCAGGGATGCTTGCAAAGTTCCTTTTTCTGGAAAACAGAACCTTTTGCCTTAAAAGCAGAGGACCTAAAATGATAAACTGTAAAACAGAACATGCTGGAACAGTGTCAGGRAGAGATGAGCTCCTTCCCACTTTCTCCTTAGGTGACTCCTGAGTGACTCCRGCAGRAAAGGGCATTAATTTATCCTGGAAAGGGAGAGCCTTTGGTTCTGGAGCACTTTGGGAAAGAAGATACAAGGGTGRGCTGAATGAGGGCTCATCCTTGGAAGGATTTTCCACATTCCACAGGAAGAGCTTGGCCTTTGCCTGCAGAATAAATGCAGCTGTTCCTGGGACTCACAGGGAAGCACTGAGGGAATGAACACAGTGATGGTGTTAGAGCAGAGATCCCAACTTCTCCAGCTCCCCAAGGGCTCTCCACCATTCCAGGAGTTCCAAGCAGAAGGAATGCCAGCTTTTCTCTTGCCCAGCACCAGGGAATGTTCCCTGGGCTCTCTGCTGGTGCAGCTCCATGGATCTCACTGCTCACAGGGACCATTCCCACTCTGGAAGGGTGGCACTGCCCTGACCCCAGGGATTTCATCCCAGTGATGATTTCCTGCCCTGATCCCAGCAGGAATCCTGCAGGATGCCTGGGGATCTTGGCTCCTGCCATGCCCAGGTGTGGAGGGGATGATGGGGCTGTTTGGTGGCAGCTCCTCACGGGGTGGGCTCACAGCTGCTGGAGCTGCTCCACCCTTGGACAGGGATGTGGGCATGGAATCATGGAGTGGTTCAGGTTGGAGAAGCCCTCTTTGCATCACTGAGTCCAAGCATGGCCCAGCTCTGCCAAGGCCACCACTGACCATATCCCCAAGTGCCACATCCATATGGATGTCACATCCCACCAGGGATGGGGAACCACCACTGCCCTGGGCTGTTCCTTCCAATRCCTCAGCACCTTTTCCATGAGGAAATGTTCCCAATATCCAACCCAAACCTCCCCTGAGGCTGTTCCCTCTCCTCCTGTCCCTGTTCCCTGGCAGCAGAGCCTCCCCTGRCTGTCCCCTCCTGGCAGCAGAGCYAYAAGGTCCCCCCTGAGCCTCCTTTGCTCCAGGCTCAGCCCTTTCCCAGCTCCCTCRGGAGTTTTSCAGCCCATTCCCASCTCCATTCCYTTYCCTGGACACCCTCCAGCCCCTCAATGTCACTCTTGTCATGAGGGGCCCAGAGCTGCCACCTGGGCTCAGTAATTTACAGTTATTTGCTGAAATAAGGGCCTTTTTCTCCTCCTTGGGGTTTGAATAAATACAACCTTGGTGCTGAAATTCCTGTTCTCTTTCATTATAAAGATGATTTTGCTTATAAATAGAAGGTTGCTGTGTGCATTTGAAGCAGGTGTTTCACTTTAAGAGGTGCCTGTTCAGYTTTAGCACCACTTTTCATTTATTAAAAAGCTGAAATGAGATTTGGACAGTTGTGATTTTTGGCAGCTTGGGCTTAGGGGGAAATGAAAGTCAAGTAAAAAGTTGCTTTTCTTGCACACTCAGCCTGAATGGGAGCACTCATCCAAACAAACCCAGTGAACTCCTCCCTGGAGTGAATTCCTTACACAATTTTCGAGATAAGAGGAGGCCTTGCTCTTTCACCTTTCAGAAACAGCAAGATGAAAACTGGAGTTTTTCTGTGTTTTTGAGATGTTTGAGACACCCAGGCAGGGATTTTGCAGCAGCATGAAGGTGCATCCATGAAGGGAATGATTATTGATAAATCAGTGGGTTGGGCCAGCAGGTGATGATGATGGAATGGCCTCATCCATGGGGAAGGGATGGGCTGGGAAGTGCTGGAGCTGCAGAGCAGGTTGGGTGTTCCTGAGCCTCCAGGYTGGAATGTGGACAGGTCACCCAGCAAATTTGTCCCCGTGGTCACCCAGGCTGTGGCTGCCCTGCCCACTGGGAATTCCCAAACACAGAGCTCCAGCACTGAGTGTCCTGAGGGATTTCCCTGTCCTGRGCAGCACCTGGGACACAGAGAGTGCTCCCCTGGCAGGGAGGGGCTGATGCCTTGGGAAGGCTGGGCTGGAGCAGAGACTGGGCAGARGCAGAGAATAAAGCAGAGATTTATGGAAAGGCCTTTAAGGACACACCTTGGGCAGGACAAGAGCCTGGCCAGGGCTGCACCCAAGGGGGACCCAAAATGGGCACAAAATGGGCACAAAATGGACAAACAGTCCCGAGATCTCCCACTTTGATCAGTTTGGGTCCATTTGCACATTGGGGTTTCATTGTCCCGTTGCAGCTGCAGGTGATGAAGTCCCACCCTTCTTGTTCTCTCCCTTCAGCCCCCCCTTGTTTGTGCTTTTGGGCCTGAGAACTTGTGCCATTGTCCTTGGGGTGCAGCAGGGACAGGATTTGTTTTGTGTCCCTGCTCTGTGCACAGAACTCACAGCACTGAATGTGAGCTCAGARCTGCACCTGGGGCAGCACAGAATTTGGAAAACATAAAAGCTACAATTTAAGGCATCAAGAGGGAATRAAAATCCCAGGGATGTGGGCAGGGGCTGTCAGCTCTCAGCTTCTRGAATCACTTCCCTTGATGGCCTTCCCTTAGGAAATGTGCTGTTTTTTTGTGTTTTTAAGCCTCTGCAGTTTGTGCTCTATGTGTGAAGTCAGGCTGGGAACCTCTGCCAATATTCATTCCTCTCCAGGGCATTGAGCTCCATCCCCTCATGGACCTGGGCCTGCAGTCCTGATTCCTTTCCCCAGAGATCCCCCCCTGTGCACAGGGGGAGGCTGGCAGGGATTTTGCAGCTGCCTTGGAGCCTCTGRGATGTTTTCCATGTGGTTTTGGGTTAGGAGAAGGGATTGATACAGCCCTTCATCCCTGAAAGCCACACACTGATAGAAATGTGAAGGGTTTATTTTCCATGAGCTCTCACAGTCCCGACCACTTCACTTCCTGGTTTTGCTCTGGGAATTAGGAATGCTGCAAAATCCAGGAGGACAGGACTTGTGCAGCACAATCCAGGCACAGAGGACAGCATGGACAGGGATTCAGGCACACCTGAGCTGCCCAGGAGAGGGGCAAGGCTCTCCAAAAGTGCCTCCTTTYCTCCATCTGGCAGGAATTTTGCTTTCTAAACTCCTGGCAAGTTTGTGTTCACTGGGGCTGAGGGAGAAGGGAGGCACTGCTGGGAATCATGGAATTCCTGAATCCAAACAGCATTCCTGTTACCTCTGGAGATGACAAAGGGTGAGGATTTTGCAGAGAAGGACTCCCTGGATAACCTGGAGGGAAGGGTCCCATAAAGCAAAGCTCCAATGGGAACGTTTTGCTGAAGTGAAGACAAAAAGGTCAGCCCTGCACAAGCTGGGATGAGTCAGGTTGATGTGGAAATCAGGGGTTAAAAGCTCCATTAGAGAAGTGACCAGAGCAAAGAGCTGAAGGCTGGGATGCTGCAGGGAATCCCTGGAGCAGTGGCTGATCCCTTCTCCCTCCCTGTCCCCCCTGCTTTAGGTTGGGGACCACAAATTCAGTGCCCACAGGATCGTGCTGGCTGCCTCCATCCCCTACTTCCACGCCATGTTCACCAACGACATGATGGAGTGCAAGCAGGACGAGATTGTCATGCAGGGCATGGATCCCAGGTAAATCCCCAGGGAGCACCTCAGGGGCTGCTCTGCCTCTGTGTGTGCAGGGCTCAGAGCCCTGCTGTTGGCAGAGTTYATCCCAGCTGGAATTCCCTGCATTTCCTGCCCTTTCTCCCTGTTCTTAGTGCTCTGGAGGCTCTGATCAACTTTGCCTACAACGGTCACCTGGCCATAGACCAGCAGAATGTGCAGTCCCTGCTCATGGGGGCCAGCTTCCTGCAGCTGCAGAACATCAAGGATGCTTGCTGCACCTTCCTCAGGGAGAGGTGAGTGGGGCTGGGGGGATCCTGAGGGCATCCTGGGGGGTTCTGGGGGATTCCAGCTGCTCCCCAGCAGCAGTGAAGTTCAGCCTGGGAGGAGCAGGATGTGTCCTTCTAGAGGGATGAGGAGTGTGCATCCCAAAACCTGGCATCTGTAGAATTACGGAACATAAAATGGGTTGGGAGGGACCTCAAAGCCCATCCAGTGCCACCCCTGCCATGGCAGGGACACCTCCCACTGTGCCAGGCTGCTCCAGCCTGGATTTGGACACTCCCAGGGATCCAGGGGCAGCTACAGCTTCTCTGGGAATTCCATCCCAGCCCCTCCTCACCCTCCCAGCCAGGAATCCCTTCCCAATATCCCAATATCCAATCCATCCCTGCCCTCTGGCAGTGGGAATCCATTCCCCCCTTCTCCTGCCATTCTCATTCCCTTCAGAATAACTTATCACCCCGAATGGGGACACAGAACAAGACCTTGGCCAGCCACAGGAATCAACACCCAGAGCAAGGCTGAGGAGACATTTCCCTTTTTGAGAAGTGGCAGGAATTGCCCTTCCTGCTGCTAAAAGGGGAGGAGCAGAGCCCCAGCCCARGAGCTGGACAGGAAGCTGTGGCAGAGCCCTAAATTGGTCCCAGGTTTTTCAGTTTCCTCGCTGGTGTTTGGCTGTGGGGCTGTTCCAGCAGCATGGCCTGGAAATGGAAAGCTGGGATACTCTGTGTCCACATTSCACAGGGATTCTCAGCCCTGCCAGGGCAGTCTGACGTGTTCAGCTTTCCCAGCCTGGCTCCTCTGCAGCTGCTCAGGGMWTTCTGTGGTGTGATGTTAAACACACCCACCAAATGCAGGGATTGGCCACCAAAATTCTCCCAAATGCACCAGGGGCTGCCAGGGGTCCTCAGTGAAGTCCTGGCTTGGAGTGCACAGCTGCCAGTTTGGTTCATAACCAAAAATGAGTGGATTCTGGCCACCCTTGAGAAGCTGGGACATGGACACTGAGCTCTCCTTSTGAAGTGGAATTGAGAATTGGGATATTTTTAGGCAGCTGTGTTGTAACCAAGCCCTGTGGGAGCCCTCAGAGTCACCCTCATGTGACAGTTCCTCACCCAACAGCAGCAGGAGCTGGAGCTGCTGCAGAGAGTCCAGAGGAGGCCCTGGAGCTGCTGCAGGGCTGGAGCCAGGCTGGGAGAGCTGGGAATGTTCCCCTGGAGAGGAGAAGCTCCAGGGAGAGCTCAGAGCCCCTGGCAGGGCCTGAAGAGGCTCCAGGAGAGCTGGAGAGGGACTGGGGACAAGGGATGGAGGGACAGGACACAGGGAATGGCTTCCACTGCCAGAGGGCAGGGATGGGTGGGATATTGGGCAGGAATTCCTGGCTGGGAGAGTGGGGAGAGGCTGGGTTGGAATTCCCAGAGCAGCTGTGGCTGCCCCTGGATCCCTGGCAGTGCCCAAGGCCAGGCTGGATTTGGTTTGGAGCAGCCTGGGACAGTGGAAGATGTTCCTGCCCATGGAATGGGTGTTTTGGGATAATCCTTAAGGTCCTTTCCAACTGAAATCATTCTGGGAGTCCATGAAAACATCTCAAAAGCAGCTTTGCAGTGCTGGGAGGGTGGGGAGGCCCTGGCACAGGGTGCCCAGAGAAGCTGGGGATGCTCCCAGAGCCTCTTGGATCTATCCAATGCCCCTTTGGCCGGGACAAGGGGACATTTGTGTTTCCCATCCTCTGGCTCTGCCTTGGATTCACCTGGTGCAGATCAGCTCCTGGATGAGCTGGAATCAGCCATCACTGCAGAGGACACATCTTTCACTGCACTGAGTGTCCTGCAAGGCTTCCGTGCTTCCCAGAATCCCAGAACGGTTTGGGTTGCAGGGGGACCTTAAATCCCATCCAGTGCCACCTGGGCAGGGACACCTCCCACTGTCCCAGGCTGCTCCAAGCCCCATCCAGCCTGGCCTTGGGCACTGCCAGGGATCCAGAGGCAGCCACAGCTCCTCTGCCATGAACCTGACCCTGCTGCTGCTCCCCTTTCCCAGGCTCCACCCCAAGAACTGCCTAGGGGTGAGGCAGTTTGCAGAGACCATGATGTGCACGGTGCTCTACGACGCTGCCAACAGCTTCATCCACCAGCACTTCGTGGAGGTSTCCATGTCCGAGGAGTTCCTGGCCCTGCCCTTTGAGGATGTGCTGGAGCTCGTCTCCAGGGATGAGCTCAATGTCAAGTCTGAGGAGCAGGTGGGTGCCTGGTGTRGGGCTTGGCTGAGGGAAGTGTCACCTTCAGGGGTTTCTTGGGAATGGGAATGGGAATGATCCCGTTCCTGGGCTGAGTGAAGCTGAGCTGTCCCASTGGGGACACTCAAAGGTGCTCTCATGGTTTCCTGTGCCTACTCCAGACTGACTTGTTCCTAAAGAAACAGAAACAGGGCTTTTTTTATGATCACAGAATCGTTGAGATTTTCAAAACCCTCAGGGATTGTCAAATCCAACTTCCCCCAGCACTGCCAAGGCCACCCCTGACCAATGTCCCCAAGTGCCACATCCAYATGGCTTTTAAATCCCTGCAGGGATGGGGACTCCACCTCTGCCTTGAGCAGCTGTGCCACATCTGGACAGCCCTTCCCATGAAGGAATTTTTCCAAATTCCCACCTAAACCTCTGCTGGGACAACATGAGGCTGTTTCCTCTCGTCGTGTCCTGTCCCCTGGAGAAGAGCTGGAATCCCACTCSTGTCAGGGAGTTTTTGGGAGTGAGGAGAGTTCAGGGTGTTTGCACAGCCTTAAGAATCCATCAGTGTGGGCTGGCAGKGAGCAGGGAAAACAGAGCCTGTCCTTGAGCCTGGAAATGTGTCCTGCTGTCCCTGAGGAGGTGACAAAGGCAGAGCAGGCCTCCAGCTTCTCCTTGTAGGGTAAAAATTTAATCAGGCTTAGAGAGGGAGGGGAAGCTGCCCCACATTCCAGGCACATTCCTGGATCATACCAAGAATTGYTCCCTCTGTTTTTCCCAGAGCAGGTAGGATCCAAAGAGCCCATCCTGGGGACATTTCCCTGTGCCCTGGCACCTGCCAGCCCCACTCTGCAGAAATCCCAGTAGAACTCTTCCACCTGTAGGGTTGGTYTGGGGTTTCTAATCCCTGTGGTGCTGTTGCAGAAGCATTTTTGCACTGGAAAGTTTGGGAATTGTTTTGGGAAAGACTCCAGATGCCACTATGCAATGAAGAATTGATGATTTTGTTCTGGTCAGTTGTAAAGGTTGCAATAACTTAAATGGGGAGTCCTGTGAACCCAGGAAATTGTGTCCCAAGTTAAACTGGGACCAGGGCACCAGGATCCTTTGGTAGCTGGAGTCATCAGTGRGGCTTTAGGGAGATCTGTCCTTTCCAGTGTCTGGGATGGAGCCTGAAGGGACCACCAGCTCAGCTCCAGGTGTCTCCAGTGTAATTATCCAGAGAGAACAGATGGATCCCTGTCATCAAACCTGACTCCTGGTTTCTCATGGAGCAGCACCATTCCCAGTCTTTCCCAGTTTGCAGATTTCTGTCACTAAATAAACACAATTTCATTATTCTGTGCCACCTCCTCTGCCAAAATCCTTCTTACAGCTCCCTCATCTCCCTGCAAACTTYTGTGCTGAATGTCCCATCCCATGGGACAGGAGATTGGGATTGTCAGAGGCAGGGGAAGAAWCCTGCAGGGAGCCAGGCTGGGAGAGCTGGGAATGTTCCCCTGGAGAGGAGAAGGCTCCAGGGAGAGCTCAGAGCCCCTGGCAGGGCCTGAAGRGGCTCCAGGAGAGCTGGAGAGGGACTGGGGACAAGGGATGGAGGGACAGGACACAGGGAATGGCTTTGAGCTGAAAGAAGGAGATTTAGCTGGGATCTTGTGCAGGAATTCCTGGCTGAGAGGGTGGAGAGGGGCTGGGCTGGAATTCCCAGAGCAGCTGGGGCTGCCCCTGGATCCCTGGCAGTGCCCAAGGCCAGGCTGGACCCCTGGAGCAGCCTGGGACAGTGGGAGGTGTCCCTGCCATGGCAGGGGGTGGCACCAGGTGATCCTTGACCTTCCTTCCAAGATTCCCCATCTTTTCATTCCCATCCACTTGCACTGACCTCAAGCTCCACCATCCCACTGCTGGCAGGTGTTTGAAGCTGCCCTGGCGTGGATCAGGTACGACAGAGAGCAGAGGGAGCCCTTCCTGCCCGAGCTGCTGTCCAAGATCCGGCTGCCCCTGTGCCGGCCGCAGTTCCTGAGCGACCGCGTGCAGCAGGACGAGCTGGTGCGCTGCTGCCACAAGTGCAGGTGAGCCTGGCTGCTGGCATGGTTTGAAACACAGCTGTCTGCTGGGGRAAAAGGCACAGCCTCCCTTGGAATGGAGAATTAGAATTCAAAACCCCCCTCCCTCCAGATTGTTGTAATTTATAAAATTAAAGGGGCTCTCAGGCAGAGGTACAGGGGTAGGAATAACAGTTCTTTACTAATATATATATATAACAAAGCAAACAAACAAACAGCTACAGCATCAATAATAAACAGAACCAAGAACCTGGAGGGGCTTTTGCTCCACAAAGCCTGGGGCAGTCTGATCCCAGCAGGAGATGGATGGTGGATGAGGCAGATCAGAAGTTCCCTGGTGGTGGCTGGAACAGCAGGGATGTCCCGGCAGGGCAGGGGGTGTGAGGTCAGCATAGTCAGAAGCCTCAAAGCAGGGCTGGAGAAAAGGCAGTGATGGGACAGGGGCCAGCCCTGCTCCAGCAGAAGGATGAGACAAGCTCAGAACTCCTGGGCACACAAGCAGATGGTGGCAGGTTTCCCAGGATTGGGATCGGTGGTGACAGTGAACTCCTCCTGCAGCAAGCAAACAGCCTGGGCGTCCTCTCTCCAAAGTGCCAAGGGCAAGAGTGCCTGCTACCCAGCCCCTGTCCCTTTTCTGCCCCCCAAAATCTCACTGTTATCTTCCCCCTCTGAGGGAAACCTCCCAGAGACAAAAAAAGGTGTAGCCAGGCTCTCCCTTATCTTCCCTGGCCACCTCTTTTGTCTTCAGTTAAGTACCAATAAACACTCGATATTTGGTGTCTTAGCAACTTAAGGGGAAAAATTCTATAAGAAAAAAAAAAAGAAACAAATGTAACCCCCCAAAAGCTGGGGAAGTCAGATCCTTCAGTCTCAGGCTCCAGACAGTCAGCTCTCCCCTGTAACCATCCCATGGTTGGGTTTCAGGGATCTGGTCGATGAAGCCAAGGACTATCACCTGATGCCCGAGCGCCGGCCGCACCTGCCCGCGTTCAAGACGCGCCCGCGCTGCTGCACCTCCATCGCTGGGCTCATCTACGCCGTGGGGGGACTCAACTCTGCAGGTACCTTGCAGTGCAAAGACCACCAGGGGCTGGGGAGGGGGTGAGGGGATGCTGGAATTGCCTCCTGTGGAAGCGTGGAGCAGTTTCTGCTCCTCCGTGCAGCACTTGGRTGCTTCCGGTGAAACCCTCAGGTTGTGCACATGGTTTAATGCCTTCCATCTAAAAATCCTGTCCAGGGGAGGCTTTTTTAGGACATACTCCACAAGACTTTGAGGATGGTGTCCTTGCCTGGAGCCCCAAGCWGGACTTGCAGGAATCTCCTCAGTGTTGTTGGGGTTGTAGGATCACAACACTTTGACATGACCTCACCACGGAGTAAAAAGGGAACAGAAAGTGAGCAAAGAAAAGCCTTCAGGGCGGAGCTGCACTCTCGGGAAGCAGCGACACCACAGAAGGGACTCGCAGGTCTCTGCTGCCCCTTGGAGGACAGTGGAGGTGCCACTTCCACAGAGGGAGCTTGTGGAGGCTCCTCATGCAGAGCACGGGAGAGCTTGGAAATGTTCCCYGATCTTTTAGAGTGTGGGAACAATGGGAATTGTTCAGAGCAGGATCTCTGTGGCTGAGCAGGGATATGTGGCTGGGAAATGTCTCTGTGGGAGCAGCTAGGCTGGAATAGGAGAGCCCAGGACAGGACAGAGAATCCCAGGATGGTCTGGGCTGGAAGGGACCTTAAGGATCATCCCATTCCATGTGAGCAGGGACGCCTTCCACTGTCCCAGGTGGCTCCAAGCCCTGTCCAGCCTGGCCTTGGACACTGCCAGGGATCCAGGGGCAGCCACAGCTTTGGGCACACCTGGATAAAGGCAAAAACCCTCTTCAAAAGGAATCTCCAAGGATTTGATCCAACCCCACATTTAAACCGAGCCTGGCTTCCTGCTCCTTTCCCTCTACAAACCCCTGCAGGGGACAGAATCACCATGGAATCATGGAATGAGTTTAGTTGGAAAGGACCTTAAAATCCCATTCCATGGGCAGGGGCATCTCTCAGTATCCCAGGCTGCTCCAAACCAAATCCAGCCTGGCCTKGGACACTTCCAGGGAGCCAGGAGCACCACAGTTTCTCTGGGCATCCTGTGCCAGAGCCTCCCCATCCTCCCAGGGAAGAATTTCTTGCCATGTGCACCACTTTGCACTTGGCCTTGCCGAATCTCACGAGATTCCCATCCCCTTTTTTCCCCCCCCAGCTATTTCCCCAAAAGACAATCCCTCAAATCCCCCCACTCCAACCCCCTCCCTACCCCTGGGGGGGCTTCCACCAGCTCTCCCTCTTTTAATTTGAGTAGCAAATTTCTACGCAGGCGACTCCCTGAACGTGGTGGAGGTGTTTGACCCCGTTGCCAACCGCTGGGAGCGGTGCCAGCCCATGGGCACGGCGCGCAGCCGCGTCGGCGTGGCCGTGCTCAACGGGCTGCTCTACGCCATCGGCGGCTACGACGGCCAGCTGCGCCTCAGCACCGTGGAGGTCTACAACCCCGACACCGACTGCTGGTCCAAAGTGGAGAGCATGAACAGCAAGAGGAGGTGGGTGCAGCTCCCCGGGAAGAGACTTGTGGGAAAGCCGGGGGAAGTGAGGTTTGGGTGGGTAAACAAGCGCGATCTGGGTGCGGGGTGAAAATGGGGAAGGAGGAGCGGGGCGGTGTGGAGGCAGCTGGGGTTTTCTTGGTTAGTTTTTGGTGCAGACAGGTGGGGGTCAGGCTCTGCTCCCAGGGAACAAGGGGAAATGGCCTTAAGCTGCACCAGGGGAGTTCAGGTTGGATACAGGGAAAATTCCTCCTGGGAAAGGTTTTCCAGCCCTCGTCCAGGCTGTGCAGGGTGGAGCACATGATGGAGGGTGTACCTGCCCCTCACCAGCTTTCTCTAGAGCTTCCTCAGCCATTTCTGGTGC
Organism: Alauda arvensis; assembly: GCA_902810485.1. Classification (NCBI taxonomy): domain Eukaryota; kingdom Metazoa; phylum Chordata; class Aves; order Passeriformes; family Alaudidae; genus Alauda; species Alauda arvensis. The sequence goes on along the minus strand of CADDXX010000933.1, from coordinate 51,976 downwards.
TCCAGSCACTTCCCCATCTCCATTCCCTTCTCTGGACACACTCCAGCCTCACAATATCTTTTTTTGTTGTGAGGGGCACAAATCCAAACACAGGACTCCAGATCCTCCTGCCATGAGCACCTTTCCCTTCTGTGAGCTCAGAGTTCTGGTGGGACTGAGCAGTTTGGAGGTGAACCCAGGCAAAAGGCAGTTTGGTGGGATGACACAGGCAGAGTGTGTGGGGTCACAGTGTTGGGGACAGGGTGGCAGCACCTCCAGCCCCCTCACAGGGTCCTGCTGTTGCTTGCAGCGCCATGGGAACGGTGGTGCTGGATGGGCAGATCTACGTCTGTGGCGGCTACGATGGAAACTCATCCCTCAACTCRGTGGAGTCCTACTCTCCAGAGACAAACAAGTAAGAGCCCTTTGTGTCCCAGAGCTTCTCCAGGAGTTTCCCCTCTGGTGTGTAGCAGTGGGGGTTTAGAGTAGAGCCTTTACCCAGGCCCCAGCAGCCTCTCCAGTGGAAAGGTCGCTTGGGAGAAATGAGGCAAGGCAGTCAAACTCACCCATGCACACAGCCACGGGCTGGCTCAGCAAGGAGAGGCAGAGGGCTCTGAGCCTGGATAAATTCCAGCAAGGTTTATTTCCAAGGTGCTGGAGGGAGTCCAGATCCAAAGAGGGCTGACATGTGCCTGGCTCTGTCTTAAGTGAGGTTTTGGGCACCCAGTGACCCTGGGGCACAGGGTGGGTACAAAGGACAGGTGAGGTCAGTGACCTGTGGGGAGGACAGGGCTGTCACTGGGGTACCACACCCAATGGATTAACAGGGAAAGGAGAAACCAGGAGAATTTGGGCATCAGGCAGGATTACAGAGTGTCACCAGGCCTTGCAGGGGAGTGTCCATGATAGTTCTTCCAGGGCCAGACTTTGGGTGTGATTTCCAGTGGTTCCAGGGACTCCACACCACTGTTCAGTCTCTCCTGGCACCGCTGGGCATCAAAGCTGTGAGAATGGTTGGAATAAGGACTGGGGAAAGGAGACATGGTGGAATCCAGCTCTAGAAGATCATGGAATTATCAGTGGGAGATTTGCTAACCTCTCCCCTGTGCCTCCCAGGTGGACAACAGTGACCCCCATGAGCTCCAACCGCAGCGCTGCCGGAGTCACCGTGTTCGAGGGCCGGATCTACGTGTCCGGAGGCCATGACGGGCTCCAGATCTTCAACAGTGTAAGGCCCTGGGGCCCTGGGCCCATCCCCTGCACCTCAGGGTGGGGCTGGRAGGTTCTGTGTCCTTTCCCTGTTCATCCAAACAGCCCCAAGTGGTTGTGCCACCAAATTCTGTCACTTCCTCCCATGACAGAAAACCCCGAGGTGGAACAGAAGTGACTCAGTTATCCACTTGGGGGCGTGGAGATGTTTGAGGGCTGGAGCCCCTTGGATACAGAGACAGGCTGGGACAGAAGGCTCCACGGAGAGTTCAGAGCCCCTTGCAGGGCCTAAAGGGGCTCCAGGAGAGGTGCAGAGGGACTGGGGACAAGGCATGAAGGGACAGGACAAGGGGGAATGCCTTTAAGCTGAAGAAGGGGAGATTTAGGTGGGATGTTGGGAAGGAATTCCTGGCTGGGAGGGTGGGCAGGCCCTGGCACAGGGTGCCCAGAGCAGCTGTGGCTGCCCCTGGATCCCTGGCAGTGCCCAAGGCCAGGTTGGACAGGGCTGGGAGCAGCCTGGGACAGTGGGGGGTGTCCCTGCCATGGCAGGGGGTGACACTGGATGAGCTTTAAAGTTTCCTCCAACCCAAACCCCTCAGGCACACACCCATAGCAGCTCAACTTTTAACTGAGGGCAGCTCAGCCCTCTCACCTCCCTCAGCTGCTCCCGCTGCTCCAGACCCTTCCCTTCCCTGCAAACCCAAAACTGTCCCCACCTTGGAGGCCTCCCCAGCAGCGCCACCTCATCAGGGGACCATCCCAAGGCAGCAGCAGCCCCCCTAACCCCATGTGTGCTCATGGCAGGTGGAGTACTACAACCCCGCCACGTGCAGCTGGCACTCGGTGGCGCCCATGCTGAACAAGCGKTGCCGGCACGGCGCCGCCGCCCTGGGCAGCCGCATGTTCGTGTGCGGCGGCTACGACGGCTCCGGCTTCCTGAGCGCCGCCGAGGTCTACAGCTCCACGGGCGACCAGTGGCACGCCGTGGTGCCCATGAACAGCCGCCGCAGCCGCGTCTCCCTGGTGGCCAACTGCGGCCGCCTCTACGCCGTGGGCGGCTACGACGGACAGTCCAACCTCAGCTCGGTGGAGATGTACGACCCCGAGGGTGACCGCTGGACGTTCATGGCGCCCATGGTGTGCCACGAGGGCGGCGTGGGCGTGGGCTGCGTGCCGCTGCTCACCATCTGAGCCCGCCGCCCGCGTGCCGGCGTCCGCAGGTGCTCCATCCCCACGGGACACAGCCAGCCCCGACCCGTGGCTTCTGTGGGCTGAGGGTCCTGGAAGGTCAAATGGGAGTTTGTGCACGAGCAAAGACCCCCCCGGAGCAGAGGCTGAGTGGATCCATCCATCCCTCCATCCATCCCTTCATCCATCCATCTCTCCATCCACCCCTCCATCCACCCCTCCATCCATCCATCCCTCATCGCTTTTCCTGCACCTTTGAGAGGGGGCCAGCCATCCTTGTGACATAAAAACAGCCACTTCAAGGACTTGGAAAATCCATCTCCATCTTCTGGGAGCRGCAAAACCACCTGAGCTCCCCCCCTGTCCCCAGCAGCGATTTGGGGTGTCCTGGTGGCACAGGGGGGTCTCTCCAAACTGGACAAACGCTGTGCTGTCGCTTCCAGGAGCTTCTTGCACAAGACACCCCCAGTTTCTCATGCTTTCCTCAGCTTGATGTGGAAAACTYCTCCACAAGAGCCACAGGATGGAGAAAGCAGGAAGAGGAAAAGTTCCGTTAAACCAGGATCGTTTGGGCAAGCTCTGGAGAAGGATGGATGGAAACGACTCCGGGCAACAGCCTGAGGGTTTCAAAATGGGAAATACATTAGCAGGATGTCCTTTCAATTAARTATCGAGGTGTTTTCCAAGCCTAAGAGGCAGCTGGAACAGAAAGGCTGGGAGATTTTAGGAGAGGCAAGGAAAATAAGTCGCGAGTTTGTCGTGCTCTGYTGGGAAAGGTCTTTGCCATGGGTTTTGTGCCAGGAAACTTTGGGGTGCTGGCAGAGCCAAAGAGCTGCCTGGCAGCACCGTCCCTGCATCAGCCCTTCAGCCCCTCTCCCGCATGATCCGTGATCCCTCCAGGGCTCTCCGTGCCCGGCTCTTCCCGTGCCACCCTGGCACAGCCATACCTCCTCCGGGCAGGCAGGGCCAGGCAGCAGCACTGTCACCTGATCCCAGCTGCCAGGGATTTGGGATCTCCCTTGCCCACGTTCCGAGGGGCTGGGAGCTGGGGGGGAGCAGGATGTGCCCCCCAGCCCCGCTCCTCGTTCTGTTCCTGCTCCCAGATCGCTGGGATTGACTCTGGCTGTACATGTGGATGTCTATATTGGGGTACTGTGTATATTTGAGGGTCTATAATGAGCATATCTGGTTATAAATGTGATCTGTCAGTGCATCCCCGGTTCTCCCACATCTATCCACTGCTGGCTTCCCACGAATGGGAACCCTTTGGACTTTTCTGTGCTGCTCAGACTTTAAAARGGTAAGAAAAGAAAAAAACACGAACACTTGGATCAGAATGAAGTTGTTGCTCGTGGCATGTTCTCTTCTCCTCCTGATGGTACCCACAGGCAGAGGAGGCTCAGCGAGCTGCTCTCCTGGTGTTCCATTGTCCCTTCTCCCTCCCACCATGTCCTACCTGGGCTTGTGTCCCTAAGAATGGGAACATTGGAACAAATACCTTTGGAAGAGCTGCCCTGACAGCAGGGCTGTGGATGGCCCCTGGGCTTCCAGGCACAGGGATCCYGGGAGACTCAGGTGTCTCCCTGRTGTGCTTCCTGGCATTCCTTCCTTCCCCAGGGATTTCTTTGCTCCCAGGRATCCCARGARACTCAGGTGTCTCCCTGATGTGCTTCCTGGCATTCCTTYCTTCCCCAGGGATTTCTTTGCTTTTCCATTGTGGATGAAGCGAGGAGAAAGGGCAGCTCCTGGCTCCAAAGGTGGCAGGAAAAYACTGAATTTTGGGGAAAGGAGACCTGCTCACCCAGGGAAGGTAAACTGGGAGAGCAGGATCCACACAGCGTAGTGCTGGGGTTACACCCTGTGTTCTTGATTCCAAGGAAAACCTGGGCGTGGGGTGTTTGGATGAATGTGAGCAGGGTAAAAACCCAAAATCGTGCAAAGAAACTGGGAGAGGGGAGGGGGCTCCTGGTTCTTCTCTCTGTGGGAACCAGGAGGATGCTCTGGCTCCCGGCTCGGCAGGAGCAGGATCTCGGTTGGACCAGCGTGCCAAGGAAACTGGGAGCAGGCACAGGGAAGGGGCCTCGGAGGGGGATCGGSCCTGCCGAGCTCCAGCATCGCCGCATCTCCTGCAGGTCCAGGCGCGTTCCCCCCGCGGCACCGGGCCAAGGAAAACACCGGCAACCCGATCCCTTCCCGCGGCACGGGGGCCGCCGTCGGTGCTGGAGCCGGGGGCCCCGAGGCGAGGAGGGCTCACTGCCCGCATGGCGCTGGTGCTGGGGGCCGTGCTGCTGGCGGCGGGCGCTGCGCTGGCCCCGGCCGTGCCCCCGGCCATGCCCGCGCCCCGGGAGCTGGCGCGCTCCGTGCTGGAGACGCACGGGCAGGAGCTGCGGCTGCTGCGGCTGCTGGGAGTCGCCAGGACGGTAGGGAAAGGGCCGCGGCTTTAGGGGGTGCCGCCGAACCCGTGCGGGTCCCCAGCGAGCTTCTCTCCCCGCAGAGCTTCGACTGGGGGACCCACTTCAGCATCAACTTCACGGCGCGGCAGCCGCCCTGCCCCAAGCCCGCCCCGGACCCCCGCGGCTGCCGGGGCCGCCCGGGCAGGGTGAGCGCGGGGTGGGACCCCCAAACCCCGGGGGAACGGGGGGGTCCCCGCSGTGCTGAGGCCGCTCTGTCCCCAGGTGCAGCGCTGCTCGGCCCAGGTGTCCGTGTTCACCTTCCTGCCCGACGTGCCGCTGTCGATGGTGGAGTGCGGCCCGGAGCCGGTGAGGGCTCCGGGAGCCCGTCCTGGTTTGGGTGGGACGCGTGTCCCCTTCACTTCGGGGGCGATTTTTGGGCTCTGGAGTGAAACCCCGCTTTATTTCTCCCCGCAGCAGCCCGGTGACAGCGCCCAGCCCCGCTCCCCCGGCACCAACCCAGGTCACTCATCCTCCTCATCATCATCCTCATCCTCCTCATCCTCGGGGCCACCCCCGCGGCCTCGGCCCCCTCCCAGCGCGTCCCTGCAGGGACAACCCCGCCGCCCCCTGTCCCCAGCGGRGCTGGAATAAAGAGATTTCGGGGCCGGACGTGTGCGTGTGTGACGGTTCGGGGGACCCGGGGGGCACCCTCGGCCTTGGGCAACAGCGATGGGGCAAGCTCGGGGTTGTGCAACCCCGCGGGCRCCAACCTGACACGGGCAACGTGTCACCACCGAGGGGTCCTGGCCCCCAAATCCCCCCGGGCCCTGCCAAGGGGGGCCCCGAGGGGTTCGGATGCCACCGCCCATCCACGGGGACACGCTGGGACCCCCCCGCACCGCGTGTCTCCCCCCCCAAAACCACGGCCACCCTGCGGCTTGGGGCCGGGCGTTTCCCAAGGGGGGAGCCCCGGGGCGGGTCCCCAAGCTCCCGTGGGGGATAAAAGCGTTGCGGGGGTGGCCCTGGGGACAGCGATGCCGAGCTCGTGGCTGCTGGTGCTGGCGGTGCTGGGGGGGGCCTGCGCCCTCCCCGCCCCGGCGCCCCTCGCCTACACCCAGGCGCTGGCGCAGGCCGTGGATTCCTACAACCAGCGGCCCGACGTGCAGAACGCCTTCAGGCTGCTCAGCGCAGAGCCCGAGCCCGCCCCGGTGAGTGCCCCCCGCCCGGGGACCCCCCCACGGGTGACACCCCCACCCCACCCGGGACCCTCCATGCGTGATGCCCTCACTCGTGGTGCCCCATTGGGGCCGCCCCGGTGAGTGCCCCCCACTCGGGACCCCCTATTTGTGACTCCTGACCCCTATTCCCGTCCCCTCGCTCGAGGTGACAGTGCCCACCCTAAGCGCCCCCACAGTGAGGGTCACCCCACTCGTGACACCCCCAATTTTGACCCTTCACACCCCTCATGTTGCCCACCCTGTCACCGCTCAGCGCTGGCCCTGAGCCCACACCGCACTGATTGTCACCCCCCTGGTGACACCCCCACTCCTGACCCCTCTCCTGTCACCTGCCACCGGTGACCCCGCCACCCACCCGTGTCCGCAGGGCGTGGAGCTGAGCTCGCTGCGGGCGCTCAACTTCAGCATGATGGAGACGGAGTGTGCGGCCAGCGGCCGCCCCAACCCCGACGACTGCGACTTCAAGGAGAACGGGGTGAGGAGGAGGAGGAGGAGCGGGAGGAAGGGGGACAGCGGGACCCGGTGCCATGCCCAGGGTGACACCGCGTGTCCCCGTGTCCCCCCAGGTCATCAAGGAGTGCTCGGGGYCGGTGCAGTTCCTGCAGGACTCCCCCGAGATCGACCTGCGCTGCTTCGATGCCTCCTCCGACGTGAGTGGGGGGAGCCGGGGGGCACCCGGGGTGGGGTGCGAGGGGAGGGACCCTYCCCATGCCCCACATCCCCTAAAAGGGACACCCCGAGGGCTCCAGAGGAGGGTGGGGGGTCCTGGGGAGCTCACGGGTGCTGGGTGGGGTGTCCCGGGTGTGGGGTCCTGGGTATGGAACACCCCTGGTGTGGGGTCCTGGGTGGGATCCTGGGAATGGGGTCCCTGGGATGGGGTCCTGGGTGGGTTTCCAGGTGCGGGGTCCCTGGGCGGGGTCCTGGGTGTGCTCCCAAGGGGAAATCCCACTCCCGCACCCCCTGACCCCCCCCATCCCTCCCGCAGCCGGTTCTGATCCAGCGCGGCCGCTTCGGGCGCTTCCTGGGCAAGATCCGGCGCTTCCGGCCCAGGGTCAGGTTCAACGTGCACCTGMGGGGCTCCGTGGGGCTGGGCTGAGCAATAAAGGGGCCACGGGCAGTGGCCGTGAGGGCACCGAGCGCCTCCTGGCTCTGTCGCACGGGGAAACTGAGGCACGGCGGGACACGGGGCTGCTCCCCCGCAGCGCCCCAAGGGCTGGGTCCCAAGGGTCTGGGGACAGGGATGGGTTCGCTCTGGGCACCCCACCGCCATCCCCACGGTGTCGCTGTCCCCACAGAGTCATTGTCCCCACGGTGGCATTGTCCTCGCTGCCTCGTGTGCCCCCCAAACCATCGGCGATGGCAAAGGGAGATGGGGGGGACCCTGCGAGCCCTCCAGGGGGCTGCAAGGGAGGGGCTGGGGGATTTCAGGTCCCGAGGGGTCCCCCATGATGGACCCAGTTTGGGACATTGTGGGTGCAAAGTTGGGGGGCTCAGGGACCCCCGGGGCGTCACGGCTGCAGCCCCCTGCGGGTGTCCCTCTTGTCCCCCCAATATTCCTGTGGGTCTGTACCCCACAAACACCTCTGTGGGGACCCCACAGGCTCCAAGGTGCCCTGGGGACAGGGAGGGACAATCCCAGGGGTCCAAGTCCCTACAGGAGCCCGGTGCCAGAAGGAGACCCCGGTGGTGCCCGTGTCGTGCCCATTTTGGGGGAGCTGATCCTGCTCCCCTCGGCACCTTCTGTCCCCAGCAGCGTCCCCATCCTCGCGTCCCCCTTGTTGTGACAATGGCAGCAAACGGCACAGCAGGGCGGGAAGCAGCTGGATTTGGGATGGGACTGTCGGGGGTTCCCCGAGGTGGCAGCACCTACAGCGGGGTCCCTTTGCCTCTCCACGGCCTTGAAGAGATGTGGGACCCCAGATCTGCCCCAGTGAGCGCCCCCCACTCGTGACACCCCCCATCCACGACCCCCAGGGTGCCCCCAGCTGTCCCAGCTCCTTGGCTGGGCACGGGGGGATTTTGGGGTTCCTGAGTGCTCGGGGGTCCCCATTGGGGCGCAGGGACACTCAGAGTGACACCGGGAGTGATGCAGGGACGTTTATTGGCAGTGAAGCACCTGGGTAGGAGACACAGGGAGGGGACACAGGGAGGGGACTCAGGGAGGGGACACAGCAGTGTCACCCCTCAGGGTTTGGGTGCTTTGAGGTTGAGCCTGTCCCGGATCCAAATCCGCCCGCACTGGAAGAACCCCCGGAAACGCTGCTTGATCTTCCCAAAGAAATCCCCGATCCTGGATTTCCAGAGCTGGCCAAACTGGGAAAGCAAAGGGCAGTGTCAGACTCTGGGGAGGCGAGGAGGGGACCTGGGGGACACCCCCGGCAGCAGAGGGGACACGGAGCCGTTCCAGCCCCTCCTTACCGCGGCCGGAGCCTTCTCGCAGGAGAGCTCCACCGTGGGCTGCTGCCCCTCCAGGAACACGGAGCCCTGGCACTGGGTCACCGCCTGYGGGCACAGAGGGCACACGGGAGAGCCCGAGCCCCTCGTGCCTCAGTTTCCCCACGGGATAACCCCCAGCTCCCCCGGGACGAAGCCTCACCCCGAGCCAGCGGCTCTTGCAGTCGCCGGTGGCCGCTCCCGGTGCCCGGCACGTGGTTTCCTCCAGGGTGAAGCTCAGCTGCTGCCGGCTCTGCAGGTCCGAGGGCTGGGAAAAGGGACAGCATCCATCAGGGACCCACCACCCCCAGYGCCCAGCCCCACAACGGGCCGGGGSCAGCCCCAAGAGCGGCCACATCCAGCCTGGAAYGGCTCAGGCTCAGCCCCGACTCGGGGTCAGACCCAAACCGGGGCAGATCCGCCCTGAGAAGGGTCAGATGCAGCAGTGCCCAGYCCTGGAATTTCTCCTGGAAAGGCAGAGCCCAGCACTCACCCAGCCGGGCCGGGGCTGAGCCTCCCGGAGCCGCAGCACGTAGGGGCTGACAGCCCTGGCGTTGAGCAGCTCCACGGCCGCTGCCACCGCGTCCCCGTAGCTCAGGAGCCCCGGTGGGGACAGCGTGGCTGCCGCCTGTCCCAGGGTGGCTCCATCCCGTGCCGGWGTGGATCCGTCCGGCCCCGGGGTGGAGGCTCCGGCCAGCCCCAGCCCCAGCCCCAGCAGCAGCAGCGCTGGCAGCGCCCGGCACGGCCCCATCCCGGCTCCTGGATCCTGGATCCTGCTCCGCACCGTGCCGGGAACGCTTTTATGGGAGCTGCCGCGGGGGCAGGGACAGAGGGACATTCCAGGTGGGATGAATCTGGCCAGGAGCCCAGGCCAGCCCGCTCTGCTCCCCAGGGCAGTGGGCATGGCTGTGTCGGTCACCAGGGGAGAGGCCACAGGGGTTTGGGGTGCCCCTGCCACAGGGGTCCCCAGGGGAGGGAGTGTGTGACCAGGGGGTGACAGCGAGGACAGGGGACAGAGGTGACAGACATGGCCCTGGACGGGCCAGAGAGGGTGGGGATGAGAGGTCTGAGCAGGTTGAGGGTCAGCTTCTCCCAGGGAACGGGGACAGGACAAGAARAAACARCCCCAGGCTGGGCCAGGGGAGGTTCAGGTTGGACACTGGGAACAATTCCTACTCCAAAAGGGCTGCCCAGGGCAGTGGTGGAGTCCCCATCCCTGGGGGAATTTMAAATCTCTGYGGATGTGGCACTTGGGGACACGRTCATTGCTGGGGATGACTGGATTTGATGCTCTCCGAGGATTTTTCCCCTCAGCAATTCCTTGACTCTCTGAAGAGGGATGGGGTTTTCCAGGCCGGGGGTGATTTACAGCCTGTCCCTCTCTGCAAACAGGGTGGGTTCCACCAAACGCCCAGCGTGGCAGCAGCTGCCCCCTCCCAGGAGAGCAGGAAGCTCCAGGAGCACATGCAGGGTCCTGCCCCGAGGCTGACCCTCGGTTCAGCCCCCCCGGAGCCACCCAGCAGGCTGGGATCAGTGGGGGCCATGGAAAACATCCTCRTMAATCACACCGGGACAAAGACACCMGGAGGTGGCACCTGGAAGTCCCCARGGAGGGAAGGTGTCAATCACTGCCCTGCAGCACAACCCCACCTGGCCCTGGGACATTCCAACCTTCCACGGAAAAGGGAATGATCCTGCACCACATCCAGGCTCACCTCRAGAACCTCCAGGGATGGGGATTCCAACACATCCCCAGGGATTGATTCCTTCCCTCTAAGTCTGTCCCAGTTCCTTCCAAACTGTCCCCCATTCYTCACAAATTCCCYTTAAATTCTACAATTCCTTCCAAATTCTTCCCTGTTCCTTCCCAGCTTCCCTCCAAATTCTTCAATTCCTTCCGAATTTCCTCCAAATCCCTCCCAACTCCTTCCAAACTCCTCAGTTATTCCCATTTCCCCCATGCATCCCACCTAGCATTTAACAGCAAGAGGAGTTTTGAAATAATGTAATATATTTAAATTTCATTTTTAGGTGCCTGTGCCAGCCCTGAGCAGGCTCCAAAAAAGCCACAAAACCCTTAGAGGCCATTTTGGGAAGGAGAAAGGGAAAATTCAGTGAGTTTCCCTCAGGCAGTTGTGATTCCCAGGATATCTCCCACCTCTGACAGGGAGTAAATCCTGCCCAAAACCAAACCCCGAGCCCTGAGCTGGGGAAATTCCCTGCTCGTAAATCAGACTCTGGGTTTGTTTGCCCTTCCCAGGATTGTGCTGTCCCTCCTCATTCCGGAACAGCCACGGGTTTGTCTTGGAGCCGTTCCCGCAGCCAGACCCCGATCCGACCCTGGCAGGTTCCCAGCCTGGGGCAGGGGGTGGGACTGGATGGGCTTTAATTCCTTCCAACCCAACCAGTCTGGGATCCGGGGGTGCAGAGGAAAGGCACACCTGGCACACCGGGTCCATCATGGAATCATCCTGGAGTGCTTTGGGTTGGAATGGAGCACAAATCCTATTCCGTGCCACCCCTGCCATGGCAGGGACACCTCCCACTGTCCCAGGCTGCTCATCCAGCCTGGCCTTGGGCACTGCCAGGGATCCAGGGGCAGCTGCAGCTGCTCTGGGAATTCCAGCCCAGCCCCTCCCCACCCTCCCAGCCAGGAATTCCTTCCCAATATCCCATCCATCCCTGCCCTCTGGCAGTGGAAGCCATTCCCTGTGTCCTGTCCCTCCATCCCTTGTCCCCAGTCCCTCTSCAGCTCTCCTGGAGCCCCTTCAGGCCCTGCCAGGGGCTCTGAGCTCTCCCTGGAGCCTTCTCCTGTGCAGGGGAACATTCCCAGCTCTCCCAGTCTGGCTCCAGCCCTGCAGCAGCTCCGGAGCCTCCCCTGGCTCTCCCCGGCAGCTCCAGCTCCTGCCCGCTCGCTCCGTGTCCCCATTTCCCGTTCCGGGTCGGGGCGCGTCCTCGGTTTCCACGGCAACGGCACCGCCCCCCCCCCCCGTCCCCATGGCAACCGCGGCGGAGGGGCGTGGTCACGCATGTCAACACGCACGCGCTCTTCCGCCTTAGGCCACGCCCCATTGTCGCTACGCGCCGAGACCCGGAAGTGGCGCGTTCCCGCGCTCACAGGGCGGCGCCATGTTGGGAAGCAGCGCAGCATCCGGGCCGCGCGGCGAGCGCCGTGATTGGCGAGAGAGCCACGTGACCCGCAGATCGCGCCGCGATTGGGCGGCGGCGGCGCCGCTCCCGCGCGCGGTGCGGGTCAGGCCCGTGAGGGGAAGCGGGAATGGGGGAGGGCGGCGGGAACGCGCGGCCCTCAGAGCACCCCCAGAGCCGGGACAAAGCCGCTCCCGACACATTTCACCCGCTTTATTGGCTTTAAAGTCCCGTTTCACCGTCTGCCCGCACTGACGGGYGGGAATGTTCTCACAGGAATTGCGGAATTATGGAATTGTTGAGATTGGCGAAGCCCTCAGAGATGTCCGAATCCAAGCCCAGCGCTGCCCATGTCCCCAAGTGCCACATCCAGAGGGCTTTTAAATCCCYCCAGKGATGGGGACTCCACCCCTGCCCTGGGCAGCTGTGCCAGGGCTKGAGAGCCCTTTCCARGAGGAACATTCCCAATATCCCACCTGAACCTCYCCCTGGGGCCATTCCCTCYTGTCCTGACCCCTCCTGGCTCCAACCTTCTCCCAGGGAATTGCAGGGAGCCAGAAGGAGCCCCCTGAGCCTCCCCTTGTCCAGGATGAGCCCCTGCAGCTCCCTCACAGGGATTTGGGAAGCTGGGAATGCTGAAATCCCCAAAGCCAACACCCCACAGGTGGCAGGAACATCCCTGTGCCAAATCCAGCACCAGCCGTGGTGGGAGATCCCTGATTGTGCCATCCCGGATTTTCCACAGGCCCCTGCCAGGGCAAACCGGGACCGTGAATGAGCCCACGGTGCTCCGTTTGCTTGGAGCTGTTGGAGCTTCCTTCTGTCCCCATCACAGCACCTGCCCCCTGGAAGGGCACTGGAGAACATCCCAGAAATCTCCTTGTCCTTGTCATGATCCAATCCCAGAGGTTCCAAAAACTGCTGGGAATTCAGGCCAGGCTGGATTTCCCAAGGAAACACTTCCACATGACTGGAACTAAACCTTCCTTTGTCCTTCCCTAAATCCACCCAACCCGACGCTCCCCTGGCACAGCTCAAAGCTGTTTCCTCTCATCCTGTCCCTGTTCCCWGGGAGTGYTGGCAAATAAACAACGTTTAAATTTGCTTTACTTCCTTTCTCTAGTCAGGCTCAGTTTGCCTTTGCCTTGGGGAAGGGAATTAGAGGGGGTTTTTTAGGGTATCATTCCACTGTGTGAGGCCCGATGATCTTAACACCACCACAGACTGGGAACAGCCCAAAAGACACCCAAAAAGACAAGGACAATCAGCAAACATCAAGGGACATCYACCCCTGACGCTGCCCCCTGGTCTGGAAAAGGCTGATAAAGAAATCAGTTAATGAGGACCTTTATTAACATCAGAGGCAAAAAAATCCTGGTCCGAGAAGAAACCAAATTCTGAGAACTCCCCAATTTGGGGCCAATGAGCATTGAACCAATGGGTTTCTGTGTGGTTTGGACTGGATAACGTTTGGGGAAAATCAAGTAAAATTTATGTGTCATGGAATAGTTTTCTCTGCACACCTGGGCAATGTGTGTGTGAAATAATTTCTCTTGCACATCCCAGCCAGAAATAAAKAAATGCCTTGAATCTCTAACACAAAAAATRTTGTTGTTGAAGTTTTGTTTTCCCATAGTTTTGGTGACAGGAGCGCAGCCCAACCCCTGCTTGGTTTTTAAAGATGGATTTCACATCCCTTCCAAMCTAAGACATCCCAGGATTTCAGGATCCCATGCTCACTTTCCCTTCTTTCCCCCTTTGAGCCACACGGATCCTCCCTTTTCCCATTGCTTTTCTCCAAAGCCTCTCGATCAATCCCAGCTCACARCAGGCCCCACATTCCCAGTCTTACCTCCCCCAACCCACCCCTGCCACGTTTCTCCTGCCATTCCCCCCAGGACGGGGTGGGGATTGAGTGTTGTACCTCAGGGAATCCCATCCCAGCTCCCCCGGGGACTCAGTGCTTCCTGACCTCCGCCACATTGTCAATCTGGATGACAATGGGCCAGATGCTCTTCCCTTGGGAGAACCCCTGCAGCTCAAACTTCTTGCACATGGAGTCCAAGATGTACCCGACTGCCTTCAGCACATCCCGGAACACTGCCTGGAGCGACAACCCCTGCGATTTCTGGCCTTTCACCAACCCTCCCGGCTGCTCCAGAGGCTTCGCTCTGTTCCCCTCCCCTGCAGCCGAGCTTAGGGCAGGGAGCACAGCCTCAGTTCCCGAAGTCCCCTGTGGGGCACATCGCGAGTCTGGTGTCACCCCCTCGGCGTTCCCGGCGCTCTGGAGCTGGCGCTTTCCCGGATCCTTGCGGTTCCTCCCCCTGGCCGAGCCGCGGCAGGCGCAGCAGCCTCTCCAGGGGAAGCCCGCCCTGCGGTAGGGCCGGTAGCGCCGCAGGATCTCCCTGGCTCTGAGCACCTTCCCGCCGGGCCGGTGCCGAGCCAGCCGCTGGCACAGGGCGCAGGCGGCCCCGCGGCGCTGCCAGCTGTAGTTGTGTTCCCACCCGGAGCGGGGCCCGGGCGCGCGCRGCGCTCCCGGCTCGCTCCGAAGGCAGTAGCTGTGGTCCTTGGCCAGCGCCGCTCGCAGCTCCTCCAGCGTGGGCTCCCGGGTTACCGGCAGGAGCGCCGCCTCTCCCGAGCTCTGCCCCTGGGTGCTGACAGGGTTACTCTCCTCAGGGTGGACCCATAGTTGTTCCCAAGGATCCAGGCTCTGCTGTTCCGTCGCGGAATGAGGCAGGAGCGTCTTGCTCTGGGTTAGGTTTTCCGTGACTGCGGGTTTCTCCTCCACTTCCTCCTTCACAAGCAATGGCTGGGTTTGGCTCCCCACTTCACTGCCTGCTTCTGATGGGAATCCACTCCTTCCCTCCTGACAGCCAGAATTCTGCAGGAACTTCCTGTCCTGGGGACACCACAACGTGCTCCATCCTGCTGGGAGAGGGTGGGAAGGGTTGGATCCTTCCTGGCTGCAGCAGGAAGAACATCCCATCTTCCCAGTCCAGGACTGCCTGGGCTCCACATCCCAACCTCAGGAGAGCCAAGCAGTGGGAGAAGCCCTGGGAGTGGCCCAGGGATGGGGCTGGAGCTTGTCAGGGATGGGTCTGGAGTAGGAGGGAGCAGGACTCACCTGGATACAAGGTCTCCAGCCCCTGGTGCCCACTGTCTCTGGGCCACCAGCCAGAGGAAGGATCCTCCAGCCAGCTCCCAGTGTGTCCTGCAGGGAAAAGGGCAGATGTCACCGGCCAGGCCAGGAATCCTGAGTCTCCACAGCCATGGGAATGAARTAAGAGCCCTGTCCTTGTCCCCACCAGCAATCCTGACTTCTCCATGGCCACAGGGATGGAGCAGGGAGCCCTGACCCCATCCTGGATGTCAATTCCATCCCAGAGGATTGGGATGTTGCTGCTCACCTGGSGATGAGCAGATCCACGGCTCCTCCCCGCGCTCCAGCCGGTGCAGGATGTCAGGCTTGGGGCCTGGATAACCTGGGAATGGGACAGAGGGCATTGTGCTGTTCCTGATCATGGGAATAACCAAGGACTGGGACACCCCAGCTGTGCCTCCCTGTGCATGGAAACACCTCTGGAATGTGGGAAAAGCGAGGGAGAAACCACAGTTGCTGCCAGAGAGGGATTTATTCCTGAGAGCCCTGRTGGAAGTGTGGGAAGCAACTCCCAGTTCCACTGACAGGCTTTCCCAGCGAGGGAACATCTCCTGCTCATCCTGGAGCAGCTCCCAGGGATGGGACATCCCACTTTGCTCCCTCATCTTAGGGAATCATTTCCAGGSGTACTCAAACCCAGCCCCAAATCCTGCCTTTTCCAGCACTAATCTCCCTGATCAGCCCCTGTAAGGGAGAACTCCCCACGGGAAGGGTCAGCCAGCCCCGGAGGGGTTGGAAAGCTGTGTGCATGTGGCACTTGGAGACATGGATYAGCRGTGGCCTTGGCAGTGCTGGGGAACAGCTGGACTCAGCCATCTGCAAGGCCTTTTCCAACCTCAGCCAYGCTGGGAYTGAGCRCTCTGGAAGGCTGGGGTGGGATGTGAGGGAATCCCTGCCTGGGGGGGATTCCCAGGATTACCCAGGGAGCTCAGCAGCTCGTAGGTGTCCGCCACGACATCGCAGTACAGCTCCCGCTGCGCCGCCGGCAGCGCGTCCCACTCGGCCCGGCTCAGGAACACCGCGACGTCCTCGAAGGTC
>CADDXX010000933.1:14380-25860 GCA_902810485.1 Alauda arvensis | reverse complement strand
GCTGGGTCAGGGGCGTGCGGGGTCCCACGAGGGGAGTGGGACTGGGGGTCAGGGGGGTCCCTCAGGGTCCGGGGCTGGGGGGTGGCACGGGGTGGTCCCTGCGGGGGTGGCGGCTCGGGGGTCTCCGGGAGAGCTGGGTCTGAGCGATTGAGGGTTCCCCCAGGGCACAGGGGCTGCGGGAACTCCCAGGGGTGCTGGTTCTGGCAGTCAGGAGTGTCTCTGTGGATCCTGGGGATGGGTGACACCTCAGGAGCATGGGGGTGCCCCAGGAATGCGGGCTCATGGGGATGAAGGGAATCTCCCAGGGATGCTGGTCCTGCGAGAGGTGGAACTGCGGAACCCCCCAAGGTGCTGGTCCTGGGGGTTTCCCTGGGGTTTCCCTGGGGTGCCTGTGCAGGGGGTCTCCCTTTATTCCTTGGGAAGGTGGGCATAGGGGGGCACGGGGGTGGCAGYCGGGCTCTGGCAGATCCCTGCGGAATTGGGCTCTGGGGGATCCCTCGGGGCTACCGGGGGYGGTCCTGAGCGGGTCCCTGTTCCCTGAGCGCCCTTTGGCCGGGGTGGCCGAGCCGCTGAGCCTGACTCCCCCGCAGGTATCGGGCGGCCTCCGGCAGAAGGCGGTGCCGGGGCCGTGCCCGTCGGAGCTGCAGGAGCTGCGGAGCCGCACGGAGCACGCGGAGCGGCGCCTCCTGGCCTGCGAGAACCTGGTGGGGGAGCTGGGCAGCGGCCTGGCCTCCCTGAGCACCCTGCTGCAGGGCTACGGGCAGCTGCAGCAGCGCCTGCTCAACCTGGAGAACCTCCTCAAGAACAGGAACTTCTGGATCCTGCGCCTGCCCCCCGGCTCCAGCGGGGAGATCCCCAAGGTAGCGGCGGCTGCTTGCCAGGGATCCCGCGGGACTGTGCAAGGGTTGGGGGCCCAGCTCCTGCGTGTCCCCACGGTGGGGCTGGACGTGTCCCGAGCCTCGAGTGGTTCCAGGGGAATTCCCTGTGATTCCAGGTGCCACTCACCTTCGATGATGTCTCGGTGTATTTCAAYGAGCTGGAGTGGGAGAGGCTGGAGCGCTGGCAGAAGGATCTGTACAGGGCCGTGATGAGGGGCAACTACGAGACCTTGGTGTCCCTGGGTAAGGCCTGGGGGCTGGAGCTCAYTGAATCATGGAGTAGCCTGGGTTTGGAGGGCTGTGAGGTGCTGAGACCCTGGCACAGGTTGCCCACATCCCTGGAAGTGYCCAMGGCCAGGTTGGATGGGGCTTGGAGCARCCTGGGATAGTGGAAGGTGTCCCTSACTTCCACTAGAGGGAAATGTTCCAGCCAAAGCTTTTCCCTCAGTTGGGATTTTAGTTCATGTTCTGCTGGCTAAGATCTTGCTAGATGTTGCTTTGGGGACAAGGAAGTGTTTGGAGTAGGGATGAGATGTTTGTGTTTCTGCCAGGACTGGGATGGGGGGACAAGGGTCACTGTTGGAATGTGCCAGGCTGAAGACAGCCAAATCCTACTCACCCCCCATCCTCTGCCCCACGAGCAGACTATGCCGTGTCCAAGCCTGACATCCTGTCCCAGCTGGAGAGGGATGAAGAGCTCAGTGACATAGAGGGCCAGGAGCCCCCATGGACACAGGCTGGGGATGAGCAGGAGCCCCTCCAGGCAGCGATGGACAGGGCAGATGAGGCTCCAGGAGATGAGACCCCCGTGGAAGCTGCCCCAGGTGGGTGCCAGGAGGAGGTGGCTGTTCCTAGAGGTCTCCCCTTCGTTAAGAAAGAAGTGCTCACCCCATGGATTAAAGCGCCCCGGAGCACCCTGAAGCTTCATTCCAAGAGGAATGGTTGTACTTGGTCGCATGCTTCCCATGGAGAAAAGCAGACAAAGCCTGCAGGAGGGTCTGGAGCAGTGGGAAAGGCCTCCTKTAAGACTGGGCCTTCCAGAGACATTCCTGCCTGCTGTGGAGGGACAGGAARTATGCTAGGAAGTAAGGAACTGGGAGCTGAGGTGGGAGGAGGAGGCTGGAGCTGTTCTGTTTGTCCTGGGGGAACAGAGGAGTCTGGGGGAGCCTTGGGACATGGATTTCGAGGGGGAGGGTTGGGCAGGAAGGTGGCAGGTGCTGGAAAGGGACAGACAGGCCCAGCCAGAGCTGGGATCAGTGAAAAGAGCCGTGGTTGGGGGCTCTTTCCTGCAGGATTGAGGAGCTGGGAGGGTTAAAGGCACCCCAGGAGAAGCTGGGCAGATGCTGTCCCATGGGAAAACTCATCTGGAGCCCAGGTGGGAGTTTGGGGGTTGGAGGAGAAGAAAAGGGACACAGAGGGACATYTCCTTTGSGGTTCATGGGGAGCTTCTCTCCTGGGTGGAGCCTGCCACGGGGCCAAGGAGGCAGCTCTGCCATTGGGGTGGGAGGTGTTTGTGTCTCTGCCGGGGCTGGGAGAGGGGACAGGGGTCACTTTGGGAATCTGGCAGGGCAAAGGTGCAGCCAAATCCCAATAAAGCCCCTGTTCTCTGCCCTGGGAACAGCCAGTGCCGAGTCCAAGCCCAGCAGCTGGACCTGCATGGAGGGGGATGAGGAGCCCAGCAATGGAAAGGGTCCAGAGCCCTCATGGACACGGAGTGGGAACAGCCAGAAAACCCCACAGATACAGACTGGGGACAGCCAGGAACCCCCTGGGACACAGATTGGCAACAGCCCGAAATCCCCACGGACACGGAGTGGGAACAGCCAGAAAAGCCCACAGACACAGATTGGGGACAGCCCAAAGTCCCCATGGACACGGAGTGGCAACAGCCAGAAAACCCCACAGATGCAGACTGAGGACAGCCAGAAAATCCCATGGACACGGAGTGGGAACAGCCAGAAAACCCCACAGATACAGACTGGGGACAGCCCAAAGTCCTCATGGACACGGAGTGGCAACAGCCCAAAGTCCCCAAGGACACAGATTGGGAACAGCCCAAAGTCCCCACGGACAAGGAGTGGGAGCAGCCCGAAACCCCCACGGACACAGACTGGAAACAGCCCAAAGTCCCTTTGGGCACACACTGGGGACAGCCAGACACTGCCTCAGATACAGACTGGGGACAGCCACACACTGCCTCAGATACAGACTGGGGACAGCCAGAACCTCCTCCAGACAGGTGTCCCCAACATGCAGCAGCCCCCACAGACACCAGAAGAGATGGAGCACCAGGAAGAAGCTTTGGGAGAGGATCGCATGCCCACGGAAGCTGGCACAGGTGAGTTCCAGGAGTACCAAGGAGGATGTGCTTCCCCTTCCCCAGCTCTACAGGGCTCTGGTGGCATCCAGGGCAGAGGGCATAGCCCTGCTGCTTGGAGAAGCATTGCCAGGGAGCCTTGGGATGTTGTCACAGGGCAGTGGAAGAGGGTCTGGACACGGGAATGCAGCCTGTGAAGATGAGGCTGCTTCGTGGGGTGATGGCAYGTGGCACCTTGGTGTCCTTCCTCCCAGCCCTCCCTCTGMRTTTGRTCCATGTGTGGCTTCACTCCAGTTCCTCCTGACACTTCTCAGCCCTTCCATAGAATTGCTGGGGTTGGAAAAGCCCTCTGAGATCACTGGGTCCTGCTGTCCCCCAGCACTGCCAAGGCCCCATGTCCCCAGGTGTYCCATCCACACAGCTTTTAAATCCTTCAGGAACAGGGACTCCTGTTCCAGTGCCTGTTCCAGGGCTGGACAGCCCTTTCCAGAAGGGATTTTCCTGGTAGCTGATCCCCATCCTGGCTCGTGAGCCACAGCTTTCTGCAGCTTTTCCACACACTCCCAGCAATCCCTGGTTCATAATGCTGGAGTGGGGACCTGGGAGGTCTCCATGGGTCTTTCAARTCCCTGTTCCCTGCACACAGAACTCCCCATCCTGTTGATGAATGTGATGTCCCTGGGGGACCATCAGCTGGGGATGGTGGCAGAGGAGGAGCCGGAGATAGAGGAGGACCCAGCAGAGCCTGACACTGGTGAGTCACCCTGTGCTGGGGACRTGGGGCCTGGCAGGCAGGTGGGATGCAGCTTCCAGAGCTGATGGGCTTTGAAACAGGGAGAGAAAATGAAGTTTCAGGGGCTCCTTTTATTTTTTCTGCAACATCTAGTGGGTTTAGAGGTGGGTCCCTTGTGCCACTGGTCCTGATTGGCTCAGGCTGGGAGCCCTCCAGGGATGGGCATTCCATCCCTGCCCTTGTGCCATGGCTGGACAATCCTTTTAGAGAAGGAATTTTCCCAATATCCAACCTGAGCCTCCCCTGACCCAGCCTGAGGGGTTCCCTCTCCTCCTGTCCCTGTTCCCTGGCAGCAGAGCCCAAATCCTCCCTGTCTGTCCCCTCCTGGCAGGGAGTTGTGCAGAGCCACAAGGGCCCCCTGAGCCTCCTTTGCTCCAGGAGCCATTTTCCCAGCTCCCTCAGCCCCTCCTGGGGCTCCAGCCCCTCAATGTCTTTCTTGTCATGAGGMTCCCAGAGCTGCCCCCAGGACCGGAGGTGTCCCAGCAGTGCCAGCCTAGGGAGGGGCCCTGGTGCCGTGTCACACYGCTGCTGTCACCAACACAGTGTCTCTGTTCCAGAGGAAGCCTCGTTCATGGGAGATGAAACGCTGTGTGAAGGGGCTTCTCCCGAGGATATCAAGGTGAAGGAAGAGGAGCCCGAGCTGCTGGCAGAGGAATCTACGCCCTCTCCCGGCTCAGAGATCCAGAAGTATCCCAAGAACGAGCTGGTGAAAGCCAAGAGCAAGAAGAAGCCGAGCCGCTGCGAGACCAGCAGCCTGCTGATGGGCAACTGCCGGCGCGGGTACGTGCGGGAGTGGTCCCACCCCTGCACCGAGTGCGGCAAGCGCTTCCGCCTCAAGATCAACCTCATCATCCACCAGCGCAGCCACGCCAAGGAGGGGCCCTACGAGTGCCCCGTCTGCGAGATCGGCTTCAGCACCAAGCGGCACCTGGACCTTCACCACAGCATCCACGTCAAGGACAGGGCCTTCGGGGCCAAGGTCTGGGGCAACGTGCACCCCGAGCTGCGCGTGCGCCCACGCAGGCACCTCTGCGGCGGCGCCCACGGGCTGCAGGGGGCTGCCCACGCCGCGGGGGCCTGGCCGGGCCAGCCCAAGAGGGAGCAGGACAGGGAGGGCCTGTCGGGCTGCTCCGCGGTGCCGCGGCCCCCCGACTCCAGGCTGAAGTGTCCCTACTGCAAGAAGTTCCTGTCCTGCTCCGTGTCGCTGCAGCGGCACCTCAAGACGCACGTGCGGGACCGGCCCTACTGCTGCAGCTCCTGCAACAAGTGCTTCACCCGCAGCAATCACCTCCTGCGCCACGAGAAGATCCACGAACGGGCTCTGGGCGTGCTCCAGCAGGAGGCCAAGCCCCCCGCTGCTGTCCCTGCATCCCTGCAGGCGTCCCTGCAGCACGGGGCTCCCGAGGCCCAGAGCAGCCTCGCCCAAAGGAGCCCTGAGGCTGTAAAAGAGAGCCTGCCCAACGAGCTGCTGTTGGGAGCAACACCCCTGGGGCTCCCAGACAAAGGCTCCCTGGTCCCTGACTGCATCAGGAAAGCTGTGCAGCCCGTGGTGCAGCTGGGATCGAGGGCACTGGCTTCAGGGATGACAGAGAAATGACCCTGGGACAGATGTGAACTGTGCGTGTCCCTGGAGAAAAGCTTCGAGTTTGTTGGGTTTGCACCTGATGTGACACCGGGATTGGGAATCTGCTGCGTTTTAGGAGCTTCCTGGATTGTAGAAAGAATGGGAAGCTTGGAGACCACAACAGGGAGCAAATTGCAGAAGCCTCCAGTGATCCATAATGCTTCACCAATCCACTGACTTGTTCCTGTTGGCTGATGCTTGGAATTTTCCCAAGCTGACATTCCTGAGAGATGACCAGGTAAATCCTGGTCAAACAGGAGCAGAGCTTTCGCATTCCTTGCTGTTGGAGCTGACCCCTTGCACTTGGGAACACAACTGAAGAGGGCAGGGAGAAGGGAATGGAGCTGGCAGCATTCCCAAGCAGCCCCTTTGCTCCATGGACCAAGCTCCCTGAGACAGCAGATGGGGAGTGACATCTCTGAGACCCCACTGCATCCTGGCCACCCCTGCCACCCGCCGCCCTGGGAAGGAGATCAGCCAACACCCCCTCCAGCAGGCTGGGAATACTGGAGCTTTGCACTGCAAGACCCACAGAACAAACTAAACCCCAATGTTCTGTGCTGCTGCTCCAAGGATCCCTGCAGGTCCATCAGGCACCCTCGGGACCACCCTGCATGGGTGCAGAGTGATTGGAGGAATACTTGACAGGTCAGCCAGCCCCATGCTGCAGCAGCACCCCTGCTCCTCGTGGATCTGCCTGCACAGAGCAGCCCCTTGGCTYTGGAGGAAACTCCCACTCTCCCAAYCGCAGCTCRTCCCCTTTTGCCCAAAATCCCAGCATAATGAATCCTACAGGACAACAGTTCTGCAGCTACCTCAGTCAGGGAGAGGGGGACCTGCCCGGAGGAAGCCAGGCCTGGCACTGCTCTGGTGTCCCCCAGAGCCACCAGAGCAGTGTTTGTGGCCAGAGCCCCACATGCATCCCACACTCGGGGTGTGCACAGAGAGCTCATCCCGCCCGGAGCCATCACCACACCAACCCAATGGAGCAGCTGCTGGGACTCCTGCATTTGGTTTTCCAGGTTTTTTTGTTTTCTTWGAGTTGTTTGCTGTAATTATTTGATATCCTGAGGTCTCTGTCCCTCTCTGAGCAGTGAGCACTGGTAGGCTTTTCCCATCTTTCATTCCAAGTCACTCCCAAGGGGTGACTGTGCTGYTGTGGGAAGCTCTGGGAGCTGAGGGGACACTTGTGCCACGTCCAGGTGTCATCCTCAGCCACCTCCTGCTCCATGGGACAGACAGCAACGTTCAGCTGCTCCATAGGAATATACATGACATCCCACTGMTCCTCTGGGCTGGTGTCTCACAATTCCTGCCCCTGGGATTGCAGTGTGGAGCCGGGAGGGTGCCAGTGGCAGACACGGGGAGGGGTTTGATGCCTTGTGCAGATGTGACCATGGATCTGGCAGTGAGCCAGTGGCAGGTTGTCCCCGTTATCCCTGCCCAGGCAGAGATCCCAGTGCTCCCCAGTGGATCCCAGGGGCATGGCTGAGCTGGTGTGCAGGTGTTGCCAGTGGGTGAATCCCCCCCCCAGGCCAGCAGAAGGGCCAGCAGCCCCACCCTGGCATTTCTAAATCTGCTGTGACCGGGAGCAGCGTTTCCTATGACATTCCCGATCTCTTTCTCAGGCTGTGGAATCAATAAAGTATTTGTCTCTATGTCTGGCTGCTTTGGGGGCTGCACTTGTGCCTGTGGGCACAGAACTGGGGTCAGCCAGGACAGCTCTCAGCGGGAGGGCTTTGGGAGTCACTGCCAGCAGCTCCAGAGMCCCCAGGCCACTGGAGAGTTGTGCAATCCCAGCCAGGAAGGACGAGCAGCGAGGGGAGCAGGGAAGGGCAGGGGATGGAGTGGCCCTGGCCACCGTGGGTGGGATGTGTTCCTCAGCCCTGCMAGGGAGTCGTGCCCAGATCCTAGGAGAATCCTGTGGGGGATTCCTGAGGGRCTGTTCCACATTCCCATCACACGTTTCCAGCAGGTAGCTCTGCATTCCTCCCCTGATGGCCCCTTCCCAGTTGAGCCAGGGTTATCACCCCCAGCCTGCCCCGGAGCACAACAGGAGACTAAGTCAGCTCATTTTATCTGATTCTCTCCGCGGCTGGTCCTGCCACCCAGCCCCCACAGCCTCCTCAGGGCTATCACTGCCCCCAGGCCTCTGACCACTCCCAGGCCCCGTCCSTGCAGAGTGCTGGTGTTCAAACAACCCGAGTTCCACCGCGGCATCTGACACAGCCGCTCCTCTGCTGAATCCCCGGGCAGGCAGCGGCACCACCCGGACACTCCTCCGCTGCCTCGTGGCCAGTCCTATCCCACCCTGGGCCTTTCCCGGCCCGAACAGCTCAGCAGGCTCCCTGTTCCTTCTGCTCCTCCTCCTGAGACCCAGATGGTGCCACAAGTCCCACAGCATCGTGGACAAACTCCCGGTGCTGCCACARGTCCCGGCTGCCCGCTATGTCCCACGCTGGAGAACCACTGTCCCTTCCCTTGTGCAGCCCTCTGGCTACCGATTATCCTGGCTCAGAGCCTCGCAGGGCTCCAGCTCCGGCTCGTGTCCCGCGGCCGGGGACGAGGCCGCGGCGTGCACCTTCTGGTGGTGGTTGAGCGACTGGCGGTGCCGGAAGCTCTTGGTGCAGCCGTGGCACTGGAAGGGGCGCTGCTGGGTGTGGCGGCGCTGGTGCTCCTCCAGCGACGCTTTCTGCGGGAAGCTCTCGGCGCACTCGATGCAGCGGTAGAGCCGCTCCCCGGCGCCCCCGGCCCGCGCCGCCCGGCCCGGCCAAGCGCTGCGCAGCTGCGGCCCGTGGATGCGCTGGTGCTTCTGCAGGTGGTGCTTCTGCACGAAGCCCTTGCCGCAGGCGGGGCAGCGGTACGGCCGCTCCCCGGTGTGGATGCGGTAGTGCTTGTTGAGGTTGGATTTCTCGTTGAAGCTCTTTCCGCAGGCCGGGCACTGGAAGGGCCGCTCGCCCGTGTGCAGGCGCTGGTGGCGCAGCAGCGCGGCGTGGTGGGCCAGGCTCTTCCCGCAGGACGTGCAGATGAAGGAGCCGTTGCTCTTCCTCTCCCGGCTCTGCTGCCGCGCCAGCAGGTTCCGAGTCAGCCGCACGCTCTTCCAGCCTGGCGGCAGCGCCCGGGCATCGTCCTGGGGGCTCTGCTGCTCCCAGCCGGGCTGCGGCGAGCCCACCTCGGCCGCGGGGTCTTCTCCCAGCGGCATCGCCTGGGCCAGGGCGAAGGGCTGCTCCGTGCCCGCGCCCAGCGCCTGCTCCGTGGGGAAGGGCAGGCCCGGCGCAGGGTGAGCCTCCACCGGCACCACCACCGGCTTGAACTCGCCCAGGCAGAATTCCCCCAAGCCCGCTGCGGCCGCCTTGGGCCCCGCCACGCCGTGGCTCTCCCAGGAAACCGGCTGCTCCTGGCYGAGGGGAACCTCCTCGTCCAGCCTGACCGCGGGCACCATCGGCAGCGCCAGGAGCTCAGCCCCGTCCTCCTGCGGCTGCTGCTCTTCCGTCTTGATCACGATCATCTCACCTGTGGAGAGAGTGCAACTCATTCCAGGGCAGGGCAGGTCCTCCCGTGCCTGCAGCTCCAGAGTGGGAGCAGGAGCAGAGGTGAGAGGAACTGGCAAAGAATGAACGGGAGCAGGAAGGGATTCCCAGGAGGAGATGAGGTGAAGGGGAGTTATCTGAGCAGGTTGTTGGACCTCAGGGACATCATGGAATYAGTGAGGTTTGCAAAGCCCTCCAAGATCATCAAGTYMAATCATCAACCAAGCACTGCSAAGGCCACCACTGACCCAYGTCCCYAAGTGCYAYATCCACACAGCTTTAAAATCCTTCCAGGAATGGAGACTTCACCGCTGCCTTGGGCATGCTGGACTCAGTAAACACAATGGACTGACAATACAGTCCTCACAAAAAACCAAACCAGAAGGAATGTGAAGGCAAAGCTGGGGTGCAGAGTCCTGCATCCTGGAAAGAACCCCATCAGGAATGGCAGAGTTTAAGTGGGTGAATCCAGGGAAAAGGATCAAAGCAAAGCCTCCCTGAAGGGAGGGAGAATCCACCCATAGGTACCCAGCTCCAGAGCCACCCTCACTGAGCCTTGCCCCAGGTTTTCCCATTTTCCATCCCTAAGAACTCTGCCCAGTCTGGGTAAGTTGTCAGTGCCCATCCTCAGCCCCCATCGTTGTCACTCACTGTCACCAAGCTGTCCTGGCACCGTTCCCTTTTCCGGCAGCCCGGGGCTCCCTGGATCCTCYCTGTCCTCGGCTGCTGGCAGCAGTGCAGGTTTGGAACCAGCATCCTCAGACCCTGGGAAGGACAGAGCAGTGGGATGAATGGGATGAACTGCTGGCAGTGGGGACCAGCCAAAGCAGGGTCCTGGAATTCCAGGACATCTGATCACACAGGCCACTGACAGCCAAACCATGCACATAATGTTTGCTTATCCCAGGAAGTGCCTGGGATATAAAAAAAACTATAAAATTTCGGCCCAAAATTAATGAGAACTAAAATGCAGGACTCTCTGCAACAAATCCCTGCAGGGTGATCCATGTCCAGCCCATATCCCGGGAAAAAACCAGTGCAGGAACACTGGCTGCAGGACATGTCACCTGGAATCCCCCCGTGTTCCTCGTGGGGAGCGTTTGGAAGCTGCATCAGCCCAGGGGTGATGATGCTTTTGACATGATCTGAGTGATGCTCACCGAGAGGAGCGATGGCCTCATAATCCCCCTTCCTGGTGATCCCACGGAGCTCCTGGCTGTCCCCACTCCCCAGCTCCTGCTCTGGCAGAGCAGCCGCCTCACCCTCGCCCGCTGCTGGCACCTGGAAGTACAGGAGGCTCCACCTGGGGGTCCCCACTGAGCCCCTCCYCGAGCCCCAGGAGATCCCTGGAGCTCCCACGGACAGAGCCATGTCAGGGGGGACATTCCCAGACATCCCAGTGAGGCTCAGCTGTTCCTCCCCAGCCCAGGGGCAGATTCCCAGGATCCATCCTGGCAGCCAGGTGAGCAGTGACCCCTCAGGTGGGAGCAGGACAGGTGGCACCATCCCACATCACCCCAGTAGGGCCCAACATTGCWGAAACACTTGGGGCAGGTGTTCTGCTCCCCCCCTTCCCTGGGGACAGGGACAAGCACCAGAGGAGCCGTGTCCATCTGGTTTCGTGTAGCTCCTGGGAGCCACCAGCACATCCCATGGCCACACGGGGCATTTTCCCATTGCTTTGGGCACATCTCTGTCACCTGCAACCTGTCCCTGTCACATCCCTGTCCAACTTTGGCACATTCCCATTAGTTGGGGCTTGTCCCTGTTTGTAACCCCATTATGTGGGGCTTGTCCCCCATTACCTACAGCCCATCCCCGTCACTGAGGGCACATCTCCRTTCCCTGGGACTCACCCTCATTACCATGGGCCCATCCCTGTCCCCATGGGCTCATCCCCATCCCCGTTACCCAGAGCTTGTCCCGGTCACCGCTGGCACGTCCCCGTCCCCATTCCTCGGGGCTCGTCCCTGTCACGGTGGGCTCAGCCCGCTCCCCATTCCTCGGCCTCTTTCCCCATTCCCTGGGGCTGGTTCCCGCTCCCCGGGTCGCACTCCCGTCTCTCCCGGGCCCATCCCGTCACCGTGCGGGCCCGTCCCGGTTCCCTGGGCCCCGTCCCCGTCGCGGTTACCTGTGGCCGCTCCCGGGCGCTGCCGGTGCCGGTGCCGGTGCGGGTGCCCCCACAGCGGCAGCGGCGGAGCTGGCGCTGGATGCGGCGGAGGCGGCGGGAGTTGTCCCTGAGGAGCGCGGCCAGCCGGGCCCCGCCGGCCCGCACCGTGCGCTCCAGCCCCGCCACTCGCCGCTCCAGCCGCTCCAGCCGCCGCTCCGCCGCCTCCAC
>CADDXX010000932.1:149556-184856 GCA_902810485.1 Alauda arvensis | reverse complement strand
CTGTCACATCATGGGGACACCTCAGCCACAACTCAGCTCCTCCCTGTTTCTGCCTCCCTGCACTTGAGGAAGGGTCTTCTCCATGCCAACCATGAAAGGACCACCCTCAGCAGTCACTTTTATCTTCTTCTTTCTGCCAGAGTCAGGATTAAATGTTCAAGAGGGAATTCCTTCTTTAGACTCAGGTGTTCATTAATTCTTTTTTCTATCACAGTCTCACAAACCACAAGTTCCACTGCACTTCAAGCTGACAAACTAAAAATGGAGCCCCATCTCTGTCTCTACAAGGCCTTTTAAGGATGAACTGTCCAATTAAGAAAATTATTTTTGCTTTTAACCCAATAACCAAACACCCATGGCTGCAATGTGGATTTTACTGTCCAATTACCAAATACCACCTAAACCACGAAGGAGAAGGTGAAAAAGAAGGACAAGCCACTGCCCTAAAACCTCCATCTTGCTTTATATCTATTACTGTATTCTAAACCCTTAAACTCTGAGTTTTCCACCCTGTGATCTCACACACTTCTAATCAAACCACACCCCCATCATCCCAGTGCTATCACTCATTTTTGGAAGCCTTTCCCACAGCCTCAGACCCAATGCAGTGTTCTCCTGTGGGTCAGTGGGCACAGAAAGTCTGAAATTCTCAGTGCCCAGGGYTCCAACACTCAGCTTTTCCTGAGAAATCCAGGAGGCTCCAGCCTCTGCTCACTCCACACAGAGCTGCAACAGCAGCAGCAACTCAGGGAGCAAAGTGTCAGTGTTGACAGTGAAGGCTCAAATCTTCTTTGGGAATTAAGGAAGGATCAGGGAAAGGTTCATCCCCAGAGGGTGCTGGGCACTGCCCAGGCTCCCCAGGGAATGGGCACAGCCCTGAGGCTGCCACAGCTCCAGGAGGGTTTGGACAAAGCTCCCAGGGATGGCCAGGGTGAGATTTTGGGGTGTCTGTGCAGGGACAGGATCTGCACTGGATCATCCCTGTGTGTCCCTTCCAGCCCAGGATATTCTATGATTTCATTATTTCAAATCAGTATTTTAAACATTTTCAGGTTCCTTGATAGAGATTGCACCAGCCAAGGGCACCCAGGATTCCTGCTTTGGGTTTGCCTTCCCCCCAGCACTACACACACATCCATTAGATGTTTTCCCTCCAACACAGAGTCTAACACAGCAGCAAAGATGCCAACTGTCAAAAAATGCTTGAAACAAGAAAAGCAAAGAGTCTTTGTTTTTTTGTCCTTCACTGCTTTTTCCCCACACTGACAGTGATGTGGATAATCAAGGGTACCATGTCATTTAATTCACAAAAAAAACAGTGTTTGAAGCATCTTAAATGGACACAATTTCCTTCCAATGTGAGTGAGAATTGCTTTTGTTTCCCTCACAAAACAACTCCTGAAACTGTCAAATCATCCTCTCTCCTTCATTACAGCACAATCAAGACTTCTCCTTGCACAGGACTGAAAGTTTCACCATCTCATTTCAAGAAAGAAACAAAAGACCATCCCCAGTCTTCTTCAAGATCCTCCCAAGCTCATGGGCACATTGCTAATTAAGCTACATAAACAAGTCATTAAATAACATCACCTGGAAAAATTCTCCAAGTCAACTTAGGAAAAATCAGATTTCCAACTTACGTGTAGGCCAAGGTAGCACTGAAATGTTTCTTGATGTAGGTCTCCAAGACAGGGTTGAAATGTTGGAATTTCCTGTCAGCAATCAGCCCAATGATAAATACCTGAAAAAAACCAGCATGATTAGTGTGTTATTCTCAAAAAAAAAAAAGCTTTAATTTTTTCCACTCCCCTTTCTTTTCAGAGAAGACACATTACTGATATTAATACTTTTGTTCTGCTTCTGTCCTAAATTCTGCTCTTAGTCCATTAAAATGACTGGATTTGAGTGCCTCCTTATTTTCTGGGAGGATGACATCACACAATCCAACTCCCTCTGGATGTGACCCTTTAAATGTGACTTTTCAATTCAATAATAACTCTCAGCTCAGCTCTTTGCCATTAATAAACACCACTCTATCAGTTATTGCCCATTATTAGGTACATTTCAGACCCTCCCCACTGCAAACTCACCAAAGCATCAAACACCAGAGTGTCAAAGGTCTCACTCTCAGAGTTCTCCATCATGATGTTAAAAAGGGCATCCAGTGTATCTTGAAGGAACTGCAAAGGAACAAAACAGCTCATCATGTTTCCAGAGGGAAATGGAATTCAGATTCCACAATATTTTTGCTAAAGCAAATGCATTTTCAAAGTTAGCCCAAAAATGGAAAATCCAACACTTTCCTTTTGAGCAGATGATTTTTAGTGAAGTTGATTATCTGTACACAGGTTATCACTCCAACAGCAAAACTGAAGTCAAGAAGCACACCTGGCACACCTGGACAGGGGCTCCAACAACAACAACAACTCCCAAGGTCACCAGGCCCATGCACTGCTGCAAACTCCAGTGCTGCAGAGCACACACCACACAAGCAGCTGAGTCTCATGCCAGGGCCAGAGGCACTGAGCCATGGAGGGTGCTCAGCACAGCCCAGCCCAGGGCTCACCAGGTGGGATCACTCATGCAGGCATGGGAACAGAGCCCCCCACTGCTGCCCCAAACCTACACAGCAAGGGCTTCACTGCCCCTGCCTGGGCACCCCCATCTGTGCACAGCAGCAGCAGAACAGTGCCAGGGGCTGCCAGGCAAGCACTCAAAAGCTTCCTCAATTCCAGGAGATCTTCCCAGGAATCCATCATGCACTGCCAGAGGTACTCATCACTTCTGCTGGGATGGGATGGGGTCTGAGCAGCTCCTTCCTGCAGCTGGCACAGCCACACAGGGGCTCCTCCAGGGCTGGATCACAGCTCAGTGTGGGTTGAGAAAGAAGGGGTTAAATGGGGATGGTCCCAGCACATCTGTCTCAAATCAYYCCRGARTGGTTTGGGTTGGAAGGGACCTGAAATCCCACCCAGTGCCACCCCTGCCATGGCAGGGACACCTCCCACTGTCCCAGGCTGCTCCCAGCCCTGTCCAGCACTGCCAGAGGCAGCCACAGCTGCTCTGGGAACCTGTGCCAGGCACTGCCCACCCTCACTGGGAATGAAAAAATGAAAAAAAATGAAAAAAAAAAGAAAAAAAAAGCTTTTGCTTTGTAGATGGGACAGTGTGTAACTGGGGAGGAACATCTCGAGCAGAAGGAGCTGATCCTGAGATGCCAGATGCTCTGAGAGGGAGGGAAAACCAGCCTGACTCCCACCTTCCTCCTTTAAAAATGTTTCTCCTGGCTCAATGATTCACCTGATTTTCTAAATCTCCAGTCAAATGTCAGGAATTAGCCCCCATTCACAGCTGAATGTCAAACTCCTTAAACCAAGTGAGCCCCAGTCTGTGCTGCTGAGGATGAAAAGACAATCCTTGCAGCTGATCTTAGCCCAGCCCTGGGCAAGAGCCAGCTCATAATTTCACTACAGGGCCAAAAGAAAAACATCACCTTCTCACAGCCTTACTCACTCCATTAAAGAAGATGTGCAAATAAAGCACATTAAAGGCTGGACTTGATGTTCTAAAGGTTGAACTCTGTGATCTCAGAGGTCTTTTCCAACCCAAATGGTTCTGTAATTCTGAATGCTCCTGTGGCTGCTGCCAGCTGGCAGGGAGGGGAGTGCAGAGCACAGCTCTGAGCCTGGAGAAGTTTCTCTCTTGGTCTGGAGAGAAGCTGCACTCCTGGGTCCCCCACACTGAGTCCTCTGGAAGCCAAAGGAGGCTTGGGAGGCTGCTCAAGCCTTGATTTCACACTCAGGCACCTGAGCCCAGCTGAGCTCAGGTTTAAAATCTGCTCACCAAGCAGCAAGCAGGGAGAGCAGAGATGCTGCTGCAGTGGGAAGGGGCAGGACATTTCTCAGGGAGCATGAATAATTCCTACACTATTGGTTGACATTCTCATACTCCACAGGCTCTGCACAAATGCAGCCAGAGCCTCTGGGGAAGGGAGATAACATTGAAGCTTCCACACACTGGGAACAGGCACAGAATGGGTGTCTGATCTCCACTCAAATAAATGAATACCAGTAGGCCCAGCTCTTTTACTGGGAGTTTTAAAAACAGGCAATGGTTTGAGAGAAAATATCCATGTGTTTTAATCACATCAATACTCATTTTAAAGAAATCCAGACTGCACTGGGTATTGCAGCTTAAAGGGCAAAGGGAGCTGGAAGGACAGAAAGGAACAGTCACAGAGCAGATCCTGCAATGGAGCAGGCTCCACAAAGATGCAACAGATGGAGAATGTGAACACTGGCCCTCTAAAAAAACAGATAAAAATGGTGGGTGGGAAGCACCATGAAACATTTCCTCTTCCTGCATGATTCCAGGTGTGCTCAGGGAGAAGGGAAACTCAGTGCCAGCTGGAGAACTCATCCCAAAACTCCCTTGAGTCAAACCCCCTCTGTGCATCCTGAGGAATTCCCAGCTCCCCACCCAGCAAGAAAGTGCCACTCATTCTGGGAAGTGCCACTCACTCTGGGATGTCACATCTGGAGGGGAGGCACCATTCCAAGTGACAGATCCATGGCAGGAGCCAGCACCACTGGCAAGGCCCTGCTCTCCAATGAGCCAGGACAGAACCACAGCAAGCAGAACCTTCCTCAAACACAAATCTCACTCTCCCCTCCCTCCAATATCCCAGGAGCTTTCAGTTACCTCCAGCTGAGGCTTCACTGTGCTTCTGTTAACCAACTAAAAATGCCCTGAATCAGGAAACAACTCTCCAGGGTCACCTGTCCCCAAGTACATCTTTTGACACTCTTTTAGGGTTGATTTATTGCACCTTCAATGAAGCCCCAGCCTCCTCCTTTGCACAGCTCAATCTGTCTTTATGTAGGTCCCTGCAATCACTCAGTGGCCTTGGCAAATGTAAATAACTTGGCTCAGCTAAATGTTTCCAGAGGTGCTTTTTAAAAGAAAACAACAGCAGCACACACCAGGATTGCATTCCACATCCATAGATGTAAAAATGAATTTAGTATCATCATGTACAACTTCTGAGATGCTCTAATCTTGCAATGAAAAAACCTCTTTTCTTCATGTACCTGTATAGAAAAATTCACCCAAGTGCCAGGAAAAAACAACCTAATTTACAGAAATGTGCATTTTATGTGTGTTCTGGCAGTTCCCAAACATCTGAAATGTTCTTGGAGGGCAGGGAGAGGAGCATCAGCACCCTGAAGTCTGAGATTCCTGCCTGCAATTCACTGTGCAAGTGAGTGCAGTGAGGTTGAGGGGGGAAAGTGTGGGGAGCCAAAAAAATAGACACCTCTGGGTCTATTTTCTGGGATTTCTGGGTCTAAAAATGTGGGATTTTTACAGATATGAACTCCTTACCTTGACCACTTCACCACCATCAACCTTCATCAGCTGCTTCAAGTTCTGGTGCAGCAGGCTCGTGTTGGATCTCCACTTCAGCAGCCCCAAGAGATCAACTGGGAATAAAAAAACACCCCAGCAGTTATCTCCTGCAGGCTATTTCCCTTTCCTAATGCTCCATTATCATATGCAGGACACCAAGTTTTATTTCCTTCCTTCAGCCTTTTTTTCCCTGGACACCAAAGTATTTCTGGTAGCCTGCAGAAAGCTGGACAATCCTTCTGCCCTGACACAGCTCTGAGAGGCTTTTCAGAACAGCAGCCAGCTTTTGAAATATCAGCAGGAAAATCTAGGCCAAGGAAGCCTGCTCCCTGGGTTTTTAATTTGCTGTACACAACAGTTGTGTACTCAGAAAGAGATGCCAGAATGGAATTAGTCAGCCACCAACACACTCCTATCTACAGGGCACTGACTCTCCCAGCACTGATGCTTGCAGCTCCTCTGCTCTCACTGCATCAACTGAATAGGAAATAAAGCACAAAGAGCTGCAAACCAAATGAGACTGGGGGGAAGCTGGGTGATGGATATCTCCCAGTGCCCACATTCCCAAGGGATGGGGAAGGAGAATATGCCAATGAAGGAGTTTTGGACTTCAGGGCAGCTCTCTGAAAATGCTGTTTATTCACACAGCAGCTGAGGGTCCTGGGTGGCAGAGCCAAGCCCAAAAGCTGCCAGCTAACAGGCAAACCTGCAGCCATTTTAGTTCTGGTTACAATGCATTTTATATATATATATATATACATATATACATATATATATATATTTCTTTTTTTCCTTTTTGCTGAGCATCTTGATACATCACATCCAATCAGCATCACACACAATACTCTTATATTTGCTTATAGCCTATCAAAACTACTGAAATTACCACATGATGTCAGTAACTATCCAATCTTATGTGTTAGTATGTTGTATTTTAGGCTTAAAGCTGGTTTTCTGTTTTCTAGCAGTGGAAAATTCTTGTGTTTGATAAAAGCATCTTTTTGTTTGTGGTTGTGACTAATTTAGAGACTCATCACCTTCAGTTCAGCCCCTGGCCCACTACTGCACCTTACCCAACTTCCCATATAATTCACACTATGTGAATTCTGCCCAAAATAACTCAAAACAGGCACTTTCTCCCAACAAATATCCCCTCACCTCTTTGCTATTCAGGCTTTCAAAGCAACCAACACAACGTTTACCATGAATCTGCAGTGTTTATTCTGGAAATTATCTGCAGAGACTCAAAGCAGCTGCTCTGCTTTGCTCAAAAAGCTTTCATTCCAAGTAATAAATGAAATTATTTCTAGTGGAAAGGACCACAGTTCTCCTTGGAAAGATTTCCCTCTGAGCAGCACTCAAACCAAGCCTTCTCATCATGTCTTTGTGAGGGGAAATCAAGAGAGTTTTACTACATTAAAGCTATGTAAGACTTGAATCCAATCCTCCATTCCTTTTAATACATCCTAYAAGGAGTCTACAGGCTGAACCCAAAGTCTTGGAAACTCAGTATTAACAAAAAAATAAAGAAAAAAAAAAATCACTTCTGGAAGCAAAGCAAAGATGCCTCCATGAGTTATCCAAAGTGTTTCATGGCTATATTTATATCAGCTTCCCACCCCTGGATTTGGCTGCAGCCTGACTTCTAACAAGGCATCAGCCTGACAGAAGAAATGATCTGAACAAAAGCCAGCCCACAGAGGAGCTGTGAGCAGCATCATGGATTGCCCCAAGAAAACAAACCCACGTGGGCTCGCAGCGTGATGGCAAATGCTAAATGAAAATGCATTGGTGAGCACTGAATGTCAGTGCAGGCCAGCTGAGAGGGGAAAACAGCTCTCAGGCTAGGGGAAAATGGGCACTCACTGGGAATGCAAGCATTCATTAACCCCAGCAAAGCCCCAGCCAGGCAGCTCCAGCCTTCCACAGGGCTGGGTGTAAAATCACGCACTGAAAGGAGGGAAAGCAGCATTTTAGCCTACAGCAAACAGGAATGCTGGAGTCAGCCTGGGTCAAGTGAAATGTGAGGTTGGAAAACATCAGGAGGAAGACAGAATGAGGTTGCCCAGAGAAGCTGTGGCTGCTCCTGGATCCCTGGAAGTGTCCAAGGGCAGGCTGGAGCAATGTGTGACAGTGGGAGGGGTCCCTGCCACGGCAGGATGATCATTAAGGTCATTTCCAACCCAAAACAGTCTGGAATTCTGTGATTTCCCACTGAAAAAGGTTTTTAAACACCCAGACTGCAAAGTCCCCAACARCAACTTGGCTTTAATGATTTCATTTACTGTTCTATGGACTGCATAGGAAGATCTTTTCCAGAGTATTTAACAAGTGGAAGGAAACCCCCCAAGTTCCTGCCTAGCTGCTTTCCTTAACTTCCATCTATGTAAAAGTTTCCCCACAGAAACACCCAAACCTTCCTCAAAGCCACTGAATTCAGTCAGACAATATTTCCCCTCTAACTGAATTCCCATCTGTTCTTTGAAATTCTCTGCCTTCTTGACTTTAACATTTCATTTTCCAATCTGCATGACTTTTATTTGAATTCACGTTTTATGCCACCATGGCACTTCCATTTGTCATGTGTGTGTTGGGTTGGTTTTAATTCTCAACCATGCCAAGTGAAATTCCTCCCAACTGTTCTCCAGAATCCTGGTTCCTCCATGTCCTGACCCCAGTGAAGGAACAGCCACCATTACCCAGAGATTTGAGTCCTTCAGGCAGAAAAGAACACAGGGAAATTCTTGGAATAAGCCTTAGAGGTGTCCTGGATGCTTCCAAGAGCAAATCCACAGGGACAGCACCAGCCAGCTCTCTGCTGCTGATAACTGAACACTGGCATTAATAAATGCATTAAAAGCCACTTCCCAGGCCTTGCTGGGAAATTTCAGTTCTGTTCCCATCACCCTGATAGCAAAATTGCTTCCTGGAAGTCTGGGAAGAGGCACCAGAGGATTGACTCCCACAGGCACAGAGGGTTTTTTCCTCCTCCTCTTTGTCTTACATCACCACTCCTCCTCAAAAGGAGCTGCAAAGTCCAGGAAAAGGCCAGGGAATGCTCTGCTGCCATAAATTCTGCTCAAACCACTAAAAACTGATCCAGTGTTAACTAAGCAGATACTCCACACCATCACTCTCAAAGTCTCAGCAAAGTTTGTTATTTTGCAGACTGCTCCATGCTAAGGATGTGGATTACTGAGGGAAAAGCAGCATTAAAAACTCACAGCTCACAGAGAACTGGAGGCAAGGGAGGGTTCAAAGAGCTCAGACACAAAAAAGTCTCTGCACCATCAAACAGCAGGCAGATGTCATCAAAAAAAGCCAGATGACTTATTCACATACTTCCAAAATGACTAAAAATAAGTCTCAAAGCCAGTTCTCAGTTAGTTATGGAAGGTAAAGAAAAAATATTAAAGGTAACCAAAATGAGAAAAACCTGCTTTGGCTCAATATTTCTATAAGTGAGGCTAATAATGGATTTTTGTTTTTAAAGAAAGTTAAAGGAAGAATATAAACCAACCATTTTACAAAACTTAAAATCAGCTACAGAAATCACCATCTGAAAAGCACTGCCAATTTTTTAGATGGGAACTGATACTTGAGGGAGGAATTTAATGATGATTTTTTTGTTTTGTTTCTTTTCTGCTCAACCAGACATGGTGATCTTGCTTAATAATGTCACAGTACTTTGAAGAGAGAGAGAAAAGACTCTGGCAACTCCGAGGAAAAGTTTCCCAGACAACATAATTAACAGCARCATTAAATAAAGATCAGGCCTTCAAAGCAAACAATATGTAAATTAAGCACCAAACAATGCTCAGGCTTAATTTTAATAGCACTTCTGTGAAAGCCACATCAATATATTGATCACTGGGAAATACTTTTAACTACTAACAAGCACTGGGGAAGGCTGAAGGGAAAAAGAGCCCAGATTTTGCCCCAAAAAGCAGTTYAATTCCAGATGTTGCACCCTGCTCTCCCCAGCCCTGCTGTGCTGCTGAGCTGAGATCCCACCTCTGCTGGGAAATCCTACCAGCACATCCCAGTTTTTTTGCTGAGCACCCTGCCAGGCTCCAGGGCTGCCAGACTGCAGATCCTGCAGAGGATCTGATGTGCTCTGCATGAGAATCACCCGGGATGAGCTGGGAAATGGCACGGGAAAACAGCACAGCCAACCCCAGCACCCAGCAGGGACACTGAGAAAGGACTGAACACCCAGGCTGCAAAGWCCCCAACTGCAACTCGGCTTTATTAATTGGATTTATTATTCTATGGACTGCATAGGAAGATCATCTTTTACAGAGTATTTAACAAAGTGAAGGAAACACCCCAAGTTCCTGCCTAGCTGCTGTCCTTAACTCCATCTATGTAAAAGCTTCCCTATGGAAACACTCAAACCTTCCTCAAAGCCACTGAATTCAGTCAGACAATATTTCCCCTCTAACTGAATTCCCATCTGTTCTTTGAAATTCTCWGCCTTCTTGACTTCAACATTTCATTTTCCAATCTGCATGACTTATATTTGAATTCTGTGCTTGCATCTTCACCTTTTATACCACCATGGCACTTCCACTTGTGCGCGTGTGTTGGGTTGGTTTGAATTCTCAACCAYGCCAAGTGAAATTCCTCCCCTCCACAACTGCCAGCCGAGCAGGGACATCCCCCTGGCCGGAGGGGACTGGGAATGTGGCGGTGTCACGGTGATTTGCCATGCTGCTCCCCTCCCCGGGGACCATCCTGAGTCACAGCGCTGGCTGGGATGACTCAGTCCCCACGGAATGACCCTCCCACACYCGCCACTCGCTGCCGGTGCAGCCGGGAGGAGAACAAGGCACGGCTCCATGGCAACGGAGAGCAGCAATTACAGCACAGGCCAGGGGCTGCCAACGKGAAATATCTGCTCTGTGCCTGCCACCAGCGCTGCACAGCCTCGGCAGCAACCCGGGCCAACAGCAGAAATGCAGGGAATGCAAGACACGCTTCTAGGAAGGTGTGGGAACATCAGTGACCTCCAGGTGACACCTTGTCCCTAAACACCCTTCTTCTGCACACCAGGAGAAATCATCAGAGCTGTGCTCAGCCCTGAGAGATGCATAGTGCACCTTGGAATAACAAAGCAGCTTGTTTGGCAGCAGAGCCCTGGTGTTACCTGCTCTTGAATGTGACAACTTGGGTCACCCCTCTGGGGGTCCCTGGAGGTCTTGGGACAGAGCCAAGAGAGTCAAAAATACCTATTCCTTTATTCTATCTCCCTGGAAAAMACTGCCAAGTCTGAGAGGAGARATGCAGACCATGAGGGTTTAATTAGTATGATTATTGTAATATCACAGGGTGGAAAGTAGAATTTTTAGGTTTTGCTATATAGGTAAAATGGGGCAAAGATGGAGAGAAGTGGGTGTGTTAAGCACCTTTTCCTGCTTCTGCTTCCCCTCCATCTTTGCAAGGGTGATGGCCTTTTTGTGATTGGGTTAAGGTGAAGTSTCACTGTCTGACATGGGTTATAGTTACTGGTACTTAAAGGAAAACACTGTTAAGGTGGTTTGGGTTATAAAAGTTCAGGTGCCATTGTAGGAGGGTCAGATTGTGCTTTTCTGGCTTCCTGGGAACATCACACTGGACTGAGAAAACTTTTAGAGCTAAGAAAATAATAAACAACTGCAAAACAACTGCACAGACTCCTGCTCTCCTTCCAACTCTATCATCAACTCTCAGGGTGCAAAAACATCAAGAAAAAAAAAAAAACAAACTTGAGACCTGAAAGCAAACTCATCCCCTTCCTCAGTGCTATTTTTCAAGAAGTAAAAAGCCACAGAGCCTGTTTCAGTGCACTGCAGGGGAAGAGTCCCAACCATGTGGGGAAACAACATCCCTGATTCCACTTAACTTGGGATTCCTCTGGGTTTCCAGAGACATCAACTGCTCTGGAGCAAAACAGAGCAAAGCCTGGATGGTTCCAGCACTCACCCACACAACAGCCACCTCCCAGCCCCGTGGAATGGGGAAGCAGAAGGCAGCAGAGTCACACACAGATCCCAGCCCAGCTGGGAGGAGCAGGAGCTCCAGCAGCTCTGGCTGCTGGGAAGGATGGAAGTTCAACAGGAAAACTTCATAGATATGAATGCTGAGCAGAAAGCTCTTTGAATGTAGAAATGGTGATGAAGAAAGCAAGTTTTGATATAGATTTCTACAAGTAAGGATTGCTGAACCAGTTGTTACTAGTTAACTAAGGAAGCAAAGGTTGAATGAGCTGGAAAGAAGGTTATATGACTAAGACCAAAGGATATCTTGACCACAAACAAAAAGATGTCTTTACCAAGTAGAAGAATTTTCCACTGCTAGAAAACAGAAAAATAATTTTAAGCTTAAAATGTAACATACTATCTCATGTGATTAGATAGTTACTAACATAATACAGTAATGATAGTAGCTTTGATAGGCTATAGGCAAATGTRGAAGCAYTGTGTGTGTGATGYTGATTGGATRTTATGTATTMAGATRCTCAGCAAAGGAAAMTRTAAAATGCATTGTAACCAGAACTAAAACTGCTTCAGGCTGGYCTGGAGCCAGCAGCCTCAGCCTTGTTATACCCACTGTGCAATGAACAGCATTTTGAGGAGCCCTCTGRAGTCCCACATCTCCCATTTAGGAACTCACCATTCTGGGTCAGCTTTGTTGAACAGACCAGGGTGGAAATCTGGAAGGAGTCTTTGCTGATGGTGCAGCTGCCCAGGTTCTGCATGCTCTTGCCTGTGGCTGAGTGTCCCTTCTCCTCCAGCTCRATTTTGGTGGATGGCAGACTGAGATAGGTGGAGGCATCCTCCAGCTTCTTGGCTTCTGCCTACAGGGATGTTGGAAACACAGCAGGAGAAAATATCCAGTCAAAAATCTCAGTAATAAGAAARTTTTTAATATATACACTGGATTTTCTTAGGTTTGGAGCTATCAAATCACCTTCAACAGCACTAATTTAGCACTAATTGTCCACATKAGAGCCAAAATGGGATTATTTAAAAGGCTACAGAATTCACTTTTCCCAACCCACAAAAAAACTCAACTACTAATGCCTTTGAAATTAAAACATTACAGGTTCAACCCTCGATCTCCCATATAAACCAACTGCTCAGGATTTGCTGCTTAGTTTGATTTAACAGAAGAGTTCAGCACACAGTTCCCAGGGTGATTCTGGAGCAGAATTCCCCAGGAGTCAGTCACTGGAGTTTCCCTGCTGGGAAGGCAGAGTTGTACCTTGTAAACGATGAGGTCGTGCTCTCCATCTCTCAGAGTTGTCCCATCATATCTCATGAGCTTCACAAATGCCAGAGCAAATATTTTCTCTGATTTATCTTTGGCTGTTAGCAAAAGAAAAGAAAAAAAAGTCACCACATAATGATTTATACAGTCAGGACACCTGAATCTCACAACCATGGACAAGCTGGCAGTGAGTGACCACAGCAAAGATTCTCATGGAAATGAAGTGGATAAAAAACTGGGAGAGTCTTCTAAAAGCAAGACAGAACCAAAAGAAATAAAAAATAGCCAAATGAACACATCAACAGTAACCAGATGCTTCATATTTCCATATTCTGTCTGTTCTTTTTGAAAAGCTTTATAAAGGGGAATTTTAAAACCAGAACAGAAATGTGATGCACTGAGAAAGGCCAGGTTTTCAGAAGAATGGCAGTGCTTGGGAGCTTGGAATAAAGATTAAAYACCAGCTCTGAGGATCTCATCAGAGCACAGAGCCCTGAGGACAGACATTTCGAGGGGGAACATTAGAAGAAAAACAGAAACTGAGCCCATAATTGCAGCTGAAGTGCCTCAGTTTTTTGAAAGCTGACCCATTCTGCAGCCAACAGGAAGCAGAAAATGCATTCAGCTTTTTCTTGCTTAAATCTGCTGGCAAAGGTTTAAAAAAAGCAAAGCAACAGTTGAAGGAGAGATCACAAAGGAAGCTGAGAAGTAAAGCCAGAAGCAAAGTGCCATCACCTTCAGACAGCCCAAGGAGCCTGGGAGAAAGCCCTGAAAGGGGCTCTTCTTTAACACTTAGGAATGACTTTCTTTTTTRGGCCAACCTAAATATTTGAGTCATCATAAGAACATTTCTCACTCTAATAATCTATAGCACACAATCATAATTCTGATAACAATGCACTGACTTTTGGAACATTKCTTTCCTTTAAAAACTATCATTCTCTAGATTATTTTATTGATTTTCTTAATCCTAAATTCTTCAGTTACTGATGCTAAGCCAACTGTGAACTTTCACATTCCCATTTGTTAAAGATCTTCACTACTCCCTATCTCTAAGATACAGAATACCACAACCCTCTGAGTTACTAATGGGAAAGCTTTACTCCATTAGTGACCTAGTAAAAAAAAAAAAATCCCATTTATTCCCTTTGGAGGAAAAACTGGGCAGGGAAGGAAGAGCTCCATCAGGATGGGTAAGAGTGAGGAAGATGTAAAGGGGAAAAGGAGCTGAGATACAACACAAAGTAAAACATCACAACTTTAACCCTGCACTGAAAGCAATAACCAGCTGTGGATTGGGAGTGAGGGTGRATTGGGAATGTGGGAATGCCATCCCTGCAGCAGGAGAGTGTGTCAGGAGTGGGCAAGGAGAGGCTGAGCTGTTACTCACAGTCCTGGGAGGATCTGTGGCGGAAGGTGAACCTCAGGTGGCTGCGGTTCACGTCCTCGATGGGGATGGCAACCTGGCACCAGGGGACAGGAAAAGATGGTCAGGGCAGCCCCTCCAGCCTCCCCAGCCCCATCCAGACAGCTCCCAGCACCTCACTGAGCAGTGAGTGACAGCCCCAGCAGCACATCCATCCTCAGCAGCCCCTTTCTGTCTACAGGCACAGCAAGGGCAGCTCTGGAGGGAAAATCCTGGTGTGGGGAGAGCTCCAAGGCCCTGGTGAGCACACAGCTCCTGCTCCCAGTGCTCCAGAGACTGAATGGATCCCACCCAGCCCCTGCTCCCAGTGCTGCAGAGACTGAATGGATTCCAAAAAGCCACCAGCAACCTCCACACTTTGCAGAGGAGAGGTTATTACCCCAGCAAAATGGGCAGGCTTAAACCAGCTCCYCAAACAGTGATGAGTCCAACACTATGGAAAATATGTCTTAGCCTTTATATCCTGCTCTCCTCTAGGTGAGCTTGATGGAAATAAAGCAAGCCATTCCTGAAGAGATGCTGGACTTTCCCCACAGCAGCCATCCCTGAGCAATGGCTGAAATAAAATTCAGTGTGCAATAAAATCAAAGCCTTTCTGGGCTGAGCTATTCCCTGCCCTGCTGAACACAGCACTGGAGCTCCCCAGTTCTGCTCCCCACTGAAAGCTGYATTAATGGCACATTAACATCCAGAGAAGTCACTTTAACATTTAAATACCTTCACAGTYTCAAACCAGCGAGGCTGCTTGACTTGGTAATAGATCACTGACTTGTACTCTGAGATGGCTTCATCACCAGCACCAGGAAAAATAACACTCTGCARCAACAAACAGCAAGAGAAGCCTTTATGTCACTTCAACTCCACTTTTTCAGTCAAATAAATAAAAAATAAATCAGTGAAGTAGAGCAGAAGAAGAGAGAATGCTCCTCATGAAACCGGTATCAAAATGCAAGCATTGATAAGGCAAGATGCATTTAATGATGACCAAATTTTGGTTGAAAATAAAAACTGGGACCTCGAGCTGACAAATGCAGCTTGTTGAAAAGGCTTAACAAGATACATATCAAAATCCAAAAAGCCCCCAGCCATTAAAYACTTTAATACCTCTAATCTTTTGCCATCTTCATCATAAACAGACACTGTGACTTCCACGTTCTTGGCTGTGGTTTTACTGCCCTTGTCAAAGTCCCCCTGCACCAAGGTGACGTAGATGTCATTACGAACATCTCCTGCAAGGGAAACACAGCACAAAACAACCCCCAATTCCCTCAGTAAACCCGAGGATTTGTGAAGCCACTGACACACAGAAACAATGGCAAAACGTTTAAAACACCACTCTTCCATTTGTTTCATTGTTGCACGACTTCTTTCAGCGTTCACTTGAATGGAGATGTCTCAACACAGCCATTTATCCCACACAAAGGTATTTTGCAMTTTAGAATATTTTAACAGCCTACAAGAGGTCTCTGATTTGTTACAGCAGGAAGAGGTTGGATGTTTTTGCTGGCTTGGGGGTTGCAGTGGAGGGTTTTATTTTGATTTATGTCTTAAAATGCTCCTCAACTCCACCCCAATTCAGCTGAAATTTGGAAAGTGAGCTGGGAAAACAAGGGATTTCCAATCATTGTAAGAGCCAACACAGGATGCTAACAAGGTGCTGAGAAGAGACTGTAAAACACCTGTCAGCAGCCACAGGGAGACCTGGAACTGGGATGGGCTCTGGAAASATCTCCTGGATCCTTCCAGAACCCATCAATCTGCAGAGGACACTGCAGGTTCTGCTCCTGCTCGTGACAGTTTTCATTTTGAGAAGAAACACACTTTTGGGTTGGTTTCCATAGGTTTTGGTTTGGTTGGTTTGTTTGTTGTGAATGCCTGAACATGCACAGAATACATGTATTTAAAAAAAGAGGATGTGTCTCTCTCTCAAATGCATTCTCCAACCCTGGTACAACCCCTGAGAGCTGCTATCTCTAAATCAAGGCTGTGCCTCAAAACCCTGCTTTGGAGTCAGCACAGGAGGCCAGTTTTACACATGTCCTTGCTATGGGGATAACACAAAGTGTGTACTTTGTGTACATTCTTTTAACTGGGGGAAAAAAGAGAATTTCCACTCCCTGGGATTTCCTGTCTTCTTGATGGGGGTGGGAGCTTCATTTATGGMTGCATTACCAAACTATTTTACATTTCTTTTCAATGAGACAACAACTTCTGATGATCTTTTTTTAATGCATACCATGCATACCTTAAATTCATCTGCAATTATTTTTTCCTCTAAAACATTCCATACACACAGCCATTCASAGCAGGTTAAAACATAACAAAGCAGCATTCATTAAGTGCCTTACCAGGCATGATAATCTCAGGAAAGCCCATTTTCCTTGCCACTGCTGTTGACCTGTCCACTAAATGTGGAAACTCTTTCCTWATCTGATGGATATCTCCTGGAAGAAGTTTCAAAGTCACCCACAGACCTGTTGTGAAAAAAAAAAAAACAACCCACAATTATGAAACTGCTGGGATTTATTCTTAGATGCTACAGATTTCACAGATTGAAAAATGAAAGATGGTTAAAATAATAAAGGTATGCTAGGATAACTGATCTTTCTTTACTGAAAAAAACCCAAAATATTTTAAAGCACTTAAAAGATCTCATCACTTCACACAAAAATATGAGTGCAGCACACAGAATTATTTCTGATTATGGTCCATGTTCTCTGTAATGAGATGTTTATCTTCCATGGGGAAAAAAGAGAAGGAGCAAGGATGATTTGCATGGAAAAACCCAAGGACTCCAAGCAAGCAATASCAGCAGATCCATGCCCCAAACTGATTGATCACCAGCCTTATAATTTGCTTTTAGTGCTCTGAGCACACAAATCCACAGCATCAGCTTCACACAGCTGATGACATTTTTCAGAGATATTTTYCTGCTCAGCAGCAGAAGAAGGCACT
Organism: Alauda arvensis; assembly: GCA_902810485.1. Taxonomy (NCBI): domain Eukaryota; kingdom Metazoa; phylum Chordata; class Aves; order Passeriformes; family Alaudidae; genus Alauda; species Alauda arvensis. The sequence continues at coordinate 167,818 of CADDXX010000932.1, read as the reverse complement.
AAAAAGCTGCTGCTTGCCAACTAACATCAGGCACATTTGTTACAGGAAAAAGAAAGATGCCAAAGTGGGAAAAAAAACCCCATAAAAATAAAAAAGAAACCCAACCCAAAGAAGCCTTCCACTGGCTGAAGTGGCTGGCAATCAAGTTTAAGCACAAAATAACCACAGCAGCAATTTGCAGGAGAAAATCCTAAAATTAAAAGCTAGGGAAAAACACCCCAAAAACATTCATCCATGAAGTAAATGGTGGGTTACCCTGGTGGAGAATTAACTGTACATTCACTCTGTGTACACTTGGCAGCTTGTCCCTTCCATGRTATCTCTGTAAGAGTTTCTGGGCTCATTTCTTGCCAGGGATGGTTCTGACAGCTGCTGTCTCACTGTACCTGCACTGACTGGCTAAGGAACAACCCTTMATCCCCCTCCTGTTTGCCTGGGCACTCTTTTTTTAGGGAAAGAACCTGGAATGGATCAAAGTCACTGAAATGTTTCCTCCCRTGGGGCACACACTGGCCACAGGTGAAAACAAGGAGGGGAAGCAGGGAAAGCTTTTCCTCATTAGCTAAAGGAGAAACCACAAATAAAGTTTGTGTAAGGTTTTGTTGGCTATTAATTAGTGCAAAAATCAGGGGAAAGGGTGTGGTTTTCCTGGGGTTTGCTCAGACATGGAGTGATACAGAGTGTTTGRTGGAAACTCTGTATTAATCAGCATAACTCCACGTGAATCCTGAATTCCCAGAAATAACTGAAGCCAGCAGAGGAATAACTGGGCACAGACACATCATGACCATGAGATCCCACACAAAAACAAACCAACCCAGAGCAGAGCCCTAGAGGAGGAACCAGGGAAGGTTTCAGAGGAGTTGGCCTGGCTCTGGCTCCCTCCTCACCTCCTGTGAGCTCAGGTCTCCCAAAGGAGCAAAATGTTCCAAGTGCAGCTGCGGGGGGAAAAACTGGGGAAAGGAAGAGAAGGAAAGGAATATCCCTTCCTTCAGCATGGAGAGGCAAAAACCCACAGCTCAAGGGCACAAGAGGTGAGTCCTTGAGTCATCACCTCCAGCACAGTACCACAGCCTTGGGACAGATGGGGCTGGAAGGGACCTCTGGAGATCTCCATCCTGCCAAGGGGAGCAGGTGGCACAGGAATGTGTTCAGGTGGGGTGGGAGTGTCTGCAGAAAGGCCAATTCCAAACCCCCCATGGCAGCTGTTCCAGAGCCCTGCCACCCCTCATGGAAAGAAGTTCTTCCTCATGGTGAGGTGGAACTTGTGTTTGAGTTCATGGCCACTGCTCCTCACCCTGTCATGGGGAAGCACTGAAAACAGTCTGGCCACGTCCTCTGACACCCTCTGGATGTGTTTCTATGGAATAATGAGATTCCCTCTCAGTCTCCTCCTSCCCAGAGTAACCAGGCCCAGCTCCCTCAGTCTCTGCTCATCAGAGATGCTCAGAGCCTTCCCTGGACCCTCTCCAGCAGAAATATAAAGACACCCAAGAGCTGAACAATGCTACAACACATGCAGAGCCCACGCTGGGCAGGGGAAAAATTATGGGGAAGGGGAAAAAAGCAGGCTAAGCCCTGCGGGGTGAGGAAGGGAGGAACAAACCACACCAACAATTTTTTTGCTTTTTGATCCCGAAATCAAAGCCACCATCACACGAAGGGGGAGGAGCTGTACCTACCCTGACCCTTGTGGTTGACTTCTTTAGCAGCAATCACTTTGTTTATAACAGTCTGCAGGAAATCATTCTCCCCTGCCACCCTGGGTGAAAAACGGGATGATATGTTCAGCTGCTTGTGTCGAATGGCGTCATCCAACGCTAGCCTGGAGGATGCACATGACGACCAACACCAGGAGACAAAGGGGCACAGAAAAACCAGGAGGGACAAGGGAACACAAAAGATCACAGTATCACAGTGTGTGTGACAAAGAGTGTGTATTAGTCAACGCAGGACAAAGGACAGGAAAGGTGACAAGAAAGACAGAGGGAGATCATTAATCAGAAGAACGCTACTGCTCTGCCACGGAGAGTCCAGCACAGCTGGGAGGGCTCTGCTCCCTCAGGGACAGGGACAGTGCTCAGGGGGCAAGGGGGAGGTCTCCCACATGAGAGTTAAGCAGTAAAAACCCACACAGGCAGTTCTCTTTCATATAAATATTGAAATTCTTAGAGCAGACTGGCCCTGCAACACCTCCAGGGTCACCTCTGCCATTGCACAGGTGCAGGGCCTGAAGGAGAAGCTCCCATCAATCTCACAGGGAAAAGGAGGAGAAGAGCAGACAACCCAAACTCAGTGAATCAATGAGGAGATGGGGGATGATAAATAAACAGCAGCATCAGGTGGCACTGGAGTAAATCTTGCCAAGTGCCTTTGATAGCCATGGTGCTGGTGGTGGCCAGTGAATGGATACAAACAAAGATATGAAAACAGAATTGCATGTGGTACAACAGAAACAAAGCATGGGATGAGGAGAAAAAACAGCCTCATATACACAGCCCAAGTCCATGTTCAAAACAACAACATCAGCGTTCACCCTGAGTTGTTTCCACCTCATTCATATTCTTTGGGATGGACTTYTTCAGGAGAATGTTTTCATTTATTACAGGGGAAAATGAAAAATCACATTGTGCATCTTTTTGAAGCTCTGTGTATATGTAACAGCAAAAATGAATCAGTGCTAATGGAGCAGAAAACTGGATGTTCCATTAGCACCCCCTTTGAAAGGTTCATTTTCATTGCACACTGGCTAGAAAACAACTTTGCTGTTGTTTACCACACAATAAACATATCCTTCTCTTCCCCAAACCCCATTTCCCTTCAAAAATGGAACTGCACTCTGATTTTATCATTAACAGCCCCTACCCCTGCACACCTTGCAGTCCTCTCACCAGCCCTACATCTTGAAACCACAAGGGCTTCCTGAATCATGCCTATTTCTCAAAACAGAATTAAGATTTTATTATGTCAAGCTTTTTTTTTTCAAATATTATTAGAAGCCCATCKGAATATCCATTAGTGCATTGATCAAGGAATTTAGTTCCCATAACTGTGTTTTGCCTTTTAGAACAGATGGCAGTCCAGCATTTCCCACAATGGGAAACCTAAGCATCCACACTTGACATAAATTTATTTGCTTTATCCCTTCTACCTTTCCCCACTTCATGAAAGTAAAAACTCAGCATCTATGGATGGGACATGATCTCTATTGATCTCAGGCAGAGCTGAAGCAGCAATGAAATTACTCTAAGCACTTCATCTCTTACAAATCTTTAAATAAAAAGAAAGCAAGGCTGCAGAGATGGGAATGCCTGCTTGAAACTCAAAATAACCCAAAGTTTCTGGGGATACCACTGYTGCAGCTAATGGCAAATTATCAGGGAAGCAATATTACTCAGGAGAAAATATTCTATGGAAATAAATTAACTTAAAATATTAGGGTTTTTTTTTAATCCAAGTTAAAACCTTGGTTTTTTTCCCTCCTGCTTGTTGTTGCTCCCTACTTACGGCTGGAATGGGATGAAGTGCTGCTTGTCCTCATCATCAACCTTCCCGTTAATGATGTCAGTAACATCCATCACTGCAAAGACAAACCAAGGGCACTGAATGAACTGAGGGGGGTGGGAACAGGGAACCCCCTGGGGAACTGAAGCCACAGTGACTCAGAAGAGGGACAGAATTCTCAGCTGTGGAATTTCAGAGTTTTTTTCCAGGGTGCAAACGAGCTCTGGCATCTCGGCTCACACAAACCCTGGAAGGCACAGCACCCAGCAAGCAGTCTGGTGGGATTTGGAACAACTCTGAGCTAACACAACCCCCACAGCAGTCCCAGCAGSCAGTGTGCATGGCAGAGCTGAGCAGGGGATGGAGAGAGCCAGCCCAGAGGTACCTGCCACCCCGAAGGGCCGCCGCAGCCCCGATGTCAGCTTCCGGGTGTTGTTGTCGCGCAGCTCCATCCTGCCCACSCGCACGATCTGGCACACAAAGCTGATCTTCTCCCTCTTCAGGTCCTTGCTGCCCAGGTCCTGCCAACAGCAGGGACATCAGGATGTTTTCTGATGGCTGGATTTCCAGTTCCATTTCAGTAGGCAGAGGGTTTGCTGCTCAGAGCGTGCCTTGGCTGTGCAAGGCTCTAACAGGAAGTGCTCTCAGAACAGAGCAGCTTTTGTAACAGTAATTTAAGCACCTTACTGGAGTAAGTAAGATGTTTAAATACTTATTTTTGTGTAAATTAATTCCTTAGGAGGCCAAACCATTTCTAGTAAGGTAAAAGTTCAAAAATGCACTTTGGTTTTTCCCAGGTGTYRAGAATATTTAGCAGYCRCTTAGGAGAAAKATCTCACGTGAKCCTTCRSCAGCACAGARTCATGGAATGATYTGGGYTGGAAGGAACCTTAAAAATCAYCTTGTTCCAGCAATGGGCAGGGACACCTTCCACTAYCCCAGGYTGCTCCAACCTGGCCTTGGACACTCCCAAGGATCCAGGGGCAGCCMCAGCTKCTCTGGGCASCCTGTGCCRGAGTCTCCCCACCCTCCCAGGGAACAATTCCTKCCCAATATCCCATCCATCCCTGCCCTCTGGGAGCCATTCCCTGTGTGCTGTCCCTCCATGCCTTGYCCCAGAGCCCCTCCCCAGCTCTGTTTCCCCCTGCAGAGGTGTCCCAGGCTGGTGCCAGCAGCTCCAGTCCCTGCAGGGTGAGCCCAGGGCACACTCACAGTGAACACAGCCCGCAGGTTGTGCAGTCTGTCGATGTCCTTGGGCAGCCCACAGCTCGACCACCTCACCAGGTAGTTCTCACTGCAAAGAACAAGATTTCGGAGACTTTTTGTTTCAATCATAGAGCAACAGAACCACAGAATGCTTTGGGTTGGAAGGGATCATAAAGATGATCCAGCTCACCCTCTGCCATGGGCAGGGACACCTTCCACTGTCCCAGAGGGCTCCAAGCCCCTCCAAGCTGGCCTTGGGCACTGCCAGAGATGGAGAGTCCAAAACCTCTCTGGGAAACCCATGCCAGTGCCTCACCACCCTCCCAGGACAAGATTCCTTCCTAATATCCCACCTCAGTCTACCTTCATTCAGTTTAAAGCCATCCCCCATACCCCATCACTGTATGCCCTTTGACATAAGCAGATAAAACCAACTTCAGAATTTACAGGAGAATYCTCAACCCAATTTCCTCATCCTAAGGAAACAAACACGAAGCAGAGAGCTGGCATTTCCCTTAGTGCACACAATTTTTATACAGAAAGCAGCTTCTGAGCAGCCCAGTGTGGGAATTGTGCAGCTCAGCAAGGGCACAGGTGTGTGCTCACCTCTGCTCCTCCTGGGGAGCCACAAGCACAGCACAACCCTGAAATGTGCCCCAGTGAAGGGACCTGCCTTTGCCTCTCAAAGCCCCAAAACTCCCTCCCAAGCATCCCTGAGTAAGCACAGATAAAAAYGGCACTAACCTGATGAATTTGGATTCCAGGGGGTCATACAGAGACATCAGCACTTCAGCATCCTCYCCTATTTTACACACCACGTTTTTCAGATTTACAAACAAGGCAAATGAAGGAGTGGCAGCAAACTTGGCTTGCCTGTTGATATCCATGTTCTGCTTCTGAGACTGCAATTCAAGTACAAAATAAACTTTAACTTAGCCTAACAGACATCCAACTGCTATAAAACTCTCCTAAAACCTTCCAGAAAGGAGGAGGTTTTCCATTGAGTGTCTGCTCCTGTGATCTTTTTTCTGTTAAGTTTTATGGCAGACAGCATTTTCTGGATCTGTCTTGAAGTGCCACACCATGAGGAAAAAGTTAGAGAAAAAAGAGAAAARGGAGAGAAAAGATGTCTTTACTTATTAAGAAGAGAGAGACAAACAGAGGAAAAAATAGAGCTTCAAATATACCTGAAAAGAATCCAGGAACACACAACAGGAAAAGAAACAGAGAAGTTCTTCCTTTTAAAAATCAGGATTTTGAACTGCAGAGGTGCTGACAAATCAAGACTGAGAAGGGCTTGAAATTTGCCCCTTTTATTTCAACAAGTTTTTAGGATTGGCATAAAGAAACAGCACAAGAATGAGGATTTTATTCTTTGTGATTCTCAAATAGAAACTCTGAAGACACCCAAACTTACAAACCTCTCATGTGCACACCTCTGCTATTAACCTACAAATTCAACTGATTTAYTCATACAGGTCTGAACCATAAATTCTACTAAACACTTGAAAGGATGAAAAAAAAAAACCAGCCTAAGACAAAAATTATTACAAAATATTTAAGCCTGATAATTCTTCATAAACACATCAAATCTCATTACAAGTGCTAAAAATAAGCCACCCAATCAGTTCATAGCCTTGTGTTTCCAAAAAAGCCACAGAGTCTCTTACTTTTTCCTCCTGCAGCCTCTCCTCCACTTGCTTGGAAGCAATTTCATGTGCTCTGAAGAGGCTGATGGTGCTGGTCTGCTCTGGGTCCAAAATGTTGCCATCTTCATCTCTAACCACCAGATCCAAATCCAGAATTCTGAACAGGAGAGAAGAAATGGYTGTGGATTAAGAGTGCTCAAAGGAGTGCCTAAAAAACACCTGCCAAGTGTTCAACTTGCACACCTGGCATGTGATGGAGAAGAAATGATTTGAGACATGATAATGCAATTTAACATGTCACCAGATGCAAGTCACTCATTCCCACAGCCCAGGGAGAACTGATGGAAATGGAATCACAGCTGGGGAAGCAATTTCTTAAACAAATTTGCCAGAGACTTGGTCTCCTCCTGATTTATCCAACAGCCTGAACAGCCAAGTCCCACCACACACAGCTCATGTCTCCCACTGCACCTTCTCCTCCAACTGCACATCCAYGTTTTACCCACACCCCACAAGATGAGGCACAAGTTGTTTCCTTCTTCTAAAGCAGAAGCCAGATCTCTGTCAGCAGAGTGTCAACACCCATAATTACCTTCTGCAGAGAGGAAGCTTCCTGCCATAATCAAATCCAGACTCAGGATAAACCTTTCAAATTTTTCCACATTTTCCACAGTGCTGGCAGCAGCACCAAGGGTTAAAAACTCAGGTCCCCCTTCCCTAGGACTGCCCTTGTCACCTCCACCCCAATAAATGTGTCCCTATTYCCTTCTTAACTCCAAGCTCAGCTCTCCCAGGGGAGCTGCTCTAACTTTAGAGTTGAAATATGTTTGATCAATGAGCTTAAATCAAATCTGCTGTGTTTGATAAATCACACAGGGGTTCATGATTTATCTGAAAGTAAATTCCCTCTGGCCATCACCTGCAAGGACCTGGAAAGAGGAGTTGTAAGACATTTCCATGGATTTGGAGCATTCCTCCTCACCCCTCCCACTCCTGGGAGTGTCAAACCCTTGAGTGGGGTCAACACCCAAACCCCTCCAATTAACTGCACTGCATTAATTGCAGGGGAGACCAAGATCACTCAGGCTGCAGATTGGAGGCAGCAGATTTTTAAGCTCTGCTCTGGAGGTGGACCCAGCCACCACAAGACTCTCCAGCACCCCCAGAACATCACACTCCCAAGATTTTCTGGATTTCCTGGTGAGAAAATGGTTTCACCACTGAAAGCAACCAGAAAAGCAGCCAAAGCTGATTTCTTCCTCCCTGCTGCTGCTCCCTGGACAGCAGGAGAAACACCCACAGAGCACTGCACTGTCAGAGTCCTTCCATGGGGAAGGRAATTCAGGGAAATTCCGGGGGGAAATCCAGGGGAAGTTTCACAACCCAGACTACAACACATCAATGTCTGCACAGGCTGTCAAAGCAAACCCTCCTTTGATTCAATTCCTTTGTTTTAGCCTTTAACTTGCAAACGATGCTGGGGAAAAAATCTGAATTTTTTTTCCCTAAGTGTCCCAGTTACAGATATCTGCAATCATACCAAAAAAAAGCGTTTTCACAACAAAATTACCTGACCCAATTTCAGAAAGATATTAAAAATACAGATTCCTAAGGCCATTTTTGCTTCCTCAGTTATTCTGACAATATGCTGCAAAACTTCTGTCTGTATTTATAGAAGGGAAAAAAAACTTATTTACAAATCAGTGTTTCAGCAGTCAGGAAGAGTTAGGATATGATTAGGACAGAAAACATTCACAATTATTTGGGTTGGGACCTCAAAGATCACCCAGTATTTATAAAGCAGATAATGAATTCATTCTGTCTGGATCCTAAAATGCCCATTCGTGCTCCTTTTAGGCACAAGTGAACGTGGGGTTTTTATTAGGAACATATGTTACCTTTCAGTGGTGAGGATTTGCTCACAAGTTCACATTCACCTCCCTCCTGCACTCCCCAGAGAACGTTCTGATCACTTAATTAGCCCATCAGAACATCACAAACACAAAGCACAGCACAAGATGTTCCACTGGATTTGAAGGCTGAGCATCTGGAGGTTATTCAGAGCAACTTTTACCAAGCCCTTGGGCAGATGGGGAAATCCAGTAGCCAAACAAATAATTCCCAGCAACATCTGGTTAATTGTCTGCAGAGGTAGCACTGTCCGTAGATCAGATTACAAATGATAATCACTGACTAAATGGAGTTACTGATGATTTATCTGATCTCTYTTTTGTTAATCACAGCTTTTGCTGATAAAGTACATGAGCAGGAATACTGCAAATTTGGCAGCTCTTCGGGGATGAAGCACAAATAGCTGAAATATGGTGAGATKTTTGAATCACAAAGCATTTAAAGACGGGGTTGGTGCAAACTTTTTCACTCCCCAGGTGAGGAGGAAAACAGAATCCCACAAAATGGGCAGGGCTAAAGGGAGCACTACAACATTGTCTCTCATTATTCAAAACACTGCTTCAAATGAGAAGAGTGAGATTTGATTTCTTWTTTTTGATCAAAATGCAAAATCATACTTGTACAGACAAGTGATCATTTAAAACTTTTATTCACAGAAATTGTCTTTAAACCCAGCCAAGCACCTGGGGAGGGAACACATCTGAAGCCCCCAAATATCCAACCTGCACTGCTTTTTGGGTCAGTATTTCCTCCCCAAACTTCCACTCTCTTGTGCTAAATAGCTCCTTTCTTTTATGAACACTCCCTGCCCATCTCGTGCTACCAGCTGGATSCTGGGGAAAGAGAGGAACCAAGAGCTAAACGGTGCTTCTGAGCCAAATCCTTCAACATCCCATCACAGCTGAGTGACTCGAGGGCACAGGCAGCTGGTGCTGCTCAGAGGGTGACAACTGTGCCACAGCAGCACATGGAGCTCRAATTCTATTTTCAAGGCAGGCAATCCCTGCACTTCTGAATTGGCCTTAAAAAAAATTACAGCTTCATACCACGATCAAATTGGTGATAGCATCGAGAGAGAGAGATGGATTCCACTTCACATATTATMCTTTAAAGATGCTGCCTCAACTTTGATCTTTATCTTGCTGTAACAGAAGTGTGAATATACAAATATTTCATCTACAACTAYAGGGAAAAACAGAATCCTCCGAGAACTCACTGACAGCTGATGTGCCTTAACAGGGTGATCTCATTTCAGGCAGAAAAACCTGGGAAATGCTGCTCACAAACCTGTTGCCATAATCRATTTTGGCAGTGACTTTCTTTTTCAGCTCCTTGAGCTCGTCCTGGGGCAGGGTCCCAGAGAGGATTTGGGATCTCCACTCGATCAGGTCGTAGATCATGTGCCGGACGCTGCGGAACATCTCCCTGTTGTCCTGCTGTTGTGGGGAGGGAAAAACAGGGCACAAATCAGGGCTGAAGGCTTGGGAATACACGGGATAAAGTGTAATTATAATCAGGATAAAGGGTAAGCCTGCAGCAGCTCTGAGACAGGAGCCCAGCTTCCCACAGCACAGAACGTTCGCTCTGCACTCAGCTTTAAGGAGCTAAATAGGTGTRAATGCTTGGGTTTGTGTTATCTTAAAACCTATCTTAAAATCATGCTGTTTTCAGGCACTCAAGGGAAAAATGTCCTTTTGTTGACTCCCAGGGTAGCTTTGTTCAGTGGCCCTCTGCACTGAGCAGAGCAGGACTGAAAATGGTGCATTTTAACAGCAAGAGGCTCAAGCCCTGCAACAGATGGGAGAATCCTTTCTCTCCCTGGTTAAACCTCCACAATAACACTTGAAAATCCCTCATTGTGCACATCAGGGCCATCCAAGTCCACAGGTAACTTTTAAAGGACAGTGAAACACCAGGAAAGATCTCAACYTGAYAGAAGTTAAATACCTCAAATTGTTKATAAAGCCTGRAACTGTGGATATTAAACACTGCCTGCAGCATATGCAAACTTTCCTTGGCAACACTCAGCTGAGCTAGGAATAATTAATTAATTACAATAAAATTCTCCACTTAAAAAAACAAAACACAAGGARAAAGTGCAGAAGATGCAGGAAAAGAACATAATGACTCCAAGGCTCTGGGAGAAGGGTATCTCACTGTGAAACTTAAAGACTTCAGTCTGTTCAGATTATCCAAAAGCTGGCTTGATTATAGTGGGAGAACCTTCACAGAGAGAAAATACCCATTATTARGAGCCCTTTAATGCAGCAGAGAAAGGCACAACAGGCACATATGGCTGGGAGCTAAATACAGACAAATCCAAATGGGGAAGAGGTTCCTGATTCTCGAGGCTGCAGGGAAATCATAAACCAGAGAGATGGGAAACATTCCACATCCCCTGCTCTCTGCAAACAACAACTGAACACCCATTCAAGATTCAAACACAAATTACAAACTGAATCAAGGCACAAATGTGGCCATTTAATGGGTTTGGATGTGCAAGACAGGGACAGCATGGAATGTCCCTCCAGTCTGCCCAGTCTGAAACCAGTCACCTCCAGTAAAGCAAACCTGCCTTGGTTGCCTCCTCTGGGATCCAAATTATTAGCAAAGCACTAAAATGTTGTTTAATTGTATGTATAATGCCTTCTACGAAAAGAAACAGATAATGAAGTAAAGAGAGAGCTTTAAGGAGTTGGAAATAGCAGGGGGTTTGTGTGGTGAGGAGAAGRGAAGGAATAGACAGGCAGAAACAAAGGAGGAGGAGCAGAATCTCAAGAGGGCACTGGGAACAGCTTTGCCCTTGGCTCCACTGCTGTGGAATCCCAGAAYGATTTGGGATGGGAGGGACCTTAAATCCCACCCATGGCAGGGACAAAATTCCACCATCCCAGGCTGTGCCAAGCCCCAATGTCCAACCTGGCCTTGGGCACTTCAGGGTGGGAAATGGGCTTGGGATGGTGGAAYTTGTCCCTGCCCATGGCAGGGGTGGCACTGGGTGGGATTTAAGGTCCCTCCCATCCCAAACCATTCTGGGATTCCACAGCAGTGGAGCCAAGGGCAAAGCTGCTCCCAGTGCCCTCTTGAGATTCTGCTCCTTCTTTGTTTCTGCCTGTCTGCTCCTCACCACACAAACCCCCTGCTATTCCAACTCCTTAAAGCTCTCTCTTTACTTCATTATCTGTTTCTTTTCATAGAAGATATTATCCTTCATCTTCTATATTGCCACACTCCATCATTTCCATTACACTCTCACTCCTAATCTTTATTTTCATGGGTGTGATTAAAAGCCACATTAGTCAGCACAAACCTCTTCATTACCACTCGGTGTCTTCATTACACAGCTTGCACTTTTATGATACAAGATTTCAAACATATTTATGGCAAACAGAGACTGCATTAAAGGCTGCTTTAAAGAAAGGGATTTTTGTGTTCCCATTATCTTGTTACAGTGACCTTGCACAATGAGAGCACCACAGGGGTGGGCCAGGTACCTTAAATCCCACATCTCAACTGCACTTTTAAACCTAAGTTTGGACTCTTGATCTTATTCATGTGCACTTTCACCTCAGTTTTTATCTTATCTGAGAGATAATTATCACAAACTTCTAAGAATCTATTCTTCTGTGGTTGAAGCAAATAACTTGCACACTTGTTTATTTTAAGGTGTCAAAATTTGGGAAGAACCAACTTTACATAAAGGAATAATGAGAGGTTAAGGGCCTACACTGACAATTTTACAAAGCTTTCAGTTTACACCCACAGATTCAACATTAAATACTTAATTATTTCATAACAGAGACTGACAGCCTTAAGAAACAACCTGAAAACCTTTTCTTTCATTTCTTTTATAAAATTGCATGTTAAATTACTCCAAATCTGTATATACCTACAAAATTAAACGTTTTCTATGATAAAATCCACATAAAAAAGGGGATGGTAACTGCTCAACAAATTATTGCTAGATCAAGGTAACACTGTAAAAAAACCCGATTCTGCACAAGAAAATGAAGAGACTTGAGAAAACAGRCAAGATATTTGTGCTTTAAGCAGCACAAATAAACTACTGAGATCTGTGGTTTAKCAGAGATGATGCCACAAGGATGCTCAGCACTGAAAGCAGCCTTCAGAAACAACAAAAGAAGGGGAAATTCATCCAGAGTTCCTTCATAACCAGCAGCCCCTTTTTGTTTCTCCCTGGACCTCTCCCATCCAGCTCTGCCAGTGTTCCCCTGAGCTGTGCTCACCACGTAGAGCTGCCTCCAGATGCTGGACCATTCCCTCAGCGTGGTGGTGACCTCCTGGATCAGGGGCAGCTCGTTGGGGATCACTGTCTCRTGCTGCCTGAAGGGGAAGAGGGAAAAAGAGGCTCAATTAAACAGCAGCTTCAGTGAGAAATGAAAAAATCACAGAGTTTTTAATGTTTGAAAGGAGCTGTAAGGTGATGGAGTGTGACCAGCACCACCATGGTCACCAGCASTGTCCCATGTCCYCAGGTGCCACATSCACACAATTCCTGAGCAATTCCAGGAATGGTGACARCACCACTGCACTGAGCAGCCTCCTCTGTGGAAATGTTCATGCTGCTATCCAATCTGAATCACCTGACCCAGAAYCATTCCTAAGGAAGAACTGCTCATTTCCAAAGGGAACTGAACAGAACTGGGCTGGAATTAGCATCACTTGTTATAAATGTATGAGCAGAAATAAGGTAATATCAGATATTGCAGCACTGGACACCAGCAAAGACACACCTCATAAAAGGTATTTTGGTGTGCTCAGATKATGGAATCATGGATGGGTTTAGGTTGGAAGGGATCAAGGATGATCTTTTTTTACCCCTGCCATGGCAGGGACACCTCCCACTGTCCCCAAACCCCAATGTCCAACCTGGCCTTGGGCACTGCCAGGGATCCAGGGCCTGCCCACCCTCACAGGGAACATTTCCTGCCCAAAATCCCATCCATCCCTGCCCTCATTCAGTTTAAAGGCCATCCCCTCTTATCCTATCCCTCTTGAGAATTTTCCCCACCCTCTCTCACTTCTACACTCCCAAGGAAACCAATGCACACCTCACTGTAACATTCATTYCTGACTTAGTGATTTTATGAGATAAAAACCAGATGTGCCCCACCTACAGTGCCACCATACTCCTCTTTAATTGTTCCTTTCTTCAAAATATTGGTCTTGCAAGGCAAAATTAAGATTCAATTCGTTACCACGAAGTTTCTGTATGATTTGTTTTAAGATGAGGWGCCATGAAGGTAAGAAACACCAGGCAGATCTTGGAATATTGCAGAAGTAGGGTACTTAAAGGCAGTTCTGCAATCAGCAAGGAAGATGTCATTATGCAGCAATCTCATGATTAGTAGCTGGCTCATTTACATATTTAACAGAGTATAAAAATAAATCAGGCACGAAGAAATAAAACAGTTTAATCCTGTTTCACTCCATTTCATACCTGGGTAATGATTGATTATTTTCAGTCCACCTCCTTTTTCCTCTGGGATTTGGTTGGGGTTTTTTTTTTCCTCCTGGTTTTTAACTCAGTTTTTRTTCTCATGTTAGAGACTTTTACCTGCATGTCCAGCAAAGCTGATGTGATCCAGAAGGATCTGAAGAGCTGCTGAACAACAAATACAGCTCAAACTATTGCACACACCAGGGAGAGGAACAGGAAAAATACAAAATAACTCCTCAGTGAGGCAGGAAACTACCTGGGAACAAGTGTAGTGCACTGAAATGATGTGGATAAAACAGGAAAGAGGAGTTTTGTTCTCCTGAAATCCAACTCACCCTTTGCCTTCAACRATTGCTTCCTTCAGATGGATGTAGGAGGCAGGGAATATGCCCTTGGAGAGGAAAAAAATGTGTTATTTAACCAGTTGCACACAACATGTTGTGTTTAYTACCTAAAATATGCCAAAGCACTGCTGGGTGTGCAGTCATTCACATCCTCAAGCAGCAGAAGAGCTGGGTTTGGGACTTTTTTTAATATATATTGAATTGTTGCATTGCCTGTCCTTTCAGGATGTTATTGCAGCCTTACAGCTTTCTCTGGAAAAGTATTCTAAATTAATCAAGATGCCAGAAATAAAACAATGTTTTTAAAATAATCCAAGTYGAGCTGATAAAGCAAATTCCACCAYCTCATCCTYCAAGGTAGGAGTTCAGTTTTCTGATCATGTGGGAAGGCAGTAACAGAAATTCTTGGGAAGCCACTGGGGGAAATTGTGCATGGGCATTTTTAGCCCAGTCTAAAAAATATTTTCAAAATCACTAAATTGAGTGGCAGTCAGACAAATGAAGCAACACATGGAATTAATTTAAGGCAAGAAAAATGCCTAATTGCTTCTCAGACTGTAAAAAACACTTCCATGAAATAAGTTTGTAAGGAATTCACACACACACACAARAAGTACAGAAATAGAATAAAAACCCAGGCCTGGTAAGGAAATGGGTGGGATGAGCCACCCAACTCTACTTTTAGACATGGAAACAACTRAAAACACACCTCTGGAGGCAAACGTGGCATTTGCAGTGTTTCAGTGAAAAAAGCAGCAAAGCCTGAAGCTGAATTTGGTTTAATTACTACCATGAAGTAAAAGGCTCAAAAAATAAAACACAATGCTACAACCAGTATTTGTGTGGTTTCCTCTCCTYCCATTTCAGACAAGCTGCTGTAAATGCAGCCCTTGGTGCACACTGAAATTCCTCCTCCTCTTTCCAAAGGGAACAACTGAAAATCCCCAAGGCTGGGCTCCATGTCCCTCTCCAAGCTRCACCTGCATTTCACCAGGAATTCAGTATTTAACTGAAGCAACCTCTAAACAGACCAAGGAGAACTTCAAGAGCTGAACCTTTTACTGAGGAAAGCTTTGGTGCAGCAGTTACTGCACAAAAAAGAGATGCAAGTCAAGATTTAGGGATTGATTTACTTTTAAATAGCAAAAACTGGGATCACAGAAATATAAAATAGCCTGGCTTGGAAGRGACCTTCAACTCATGCAGCTCCACTCCTGCCATGGGCAGGGACATCTCCTRCTGTCCCAGGCTGCTCCAACYTGGCCTTGGGCACCTCCAGGGATCCAGGGGCAGCCMYAGCTKCTCWGGGAATTCCATCCCCTCACAGGGAAGAATTCCTTCCCAATAYCCCACCTAAACCTCCCCTCCTTCAGCTKARAGMCACTCCCYCTTGTCCAAAGTCTCTCTCCACCTTTCCTGTAGCTCCTTCAGGCATGGGGAGGCCACAGTGAGGTCACCTCAGAGCCTTCCCTTCTCCAGGCTGAACCATCCCAGCTCTCCCAGCAGAGCTGCTCCAAGCCCCCCTCTGGACCCAGAGCTGGATGTGCCACTCATCTCCCAGGCCTTGCTAAAGTCAGTTTTTATTAACTTGAGAAAYTCCCAGTGAGCAGAGGCTGAGGACACAGAGCAGCAGGGATCAGTGCACACCTGGCACCCAGCTCCATCAAACACACACAGCCAGGGAAAAAACCCACCTCATTCCAAGAGAAAAATGAGGCCCATGCTCTGACAACACTCACCTTCTTGGATTTCTTCCGTAGTGTGTAACCCCTGTACCAACCTAGCAGAGAAAAAAAGGGGAAAGCATTAAAAAGTTCATTTTGGCACCTCCCAGCTGCTCCTTCCCAGCTCAGCAGCACCCTAGGGTGGGTTCTGATCATGCCTCAGCTCAGCACATCCCACCTGAATTCCAATTTTCCACAGGCTTAATTTCCTGGATAAAACAAGCCATCCTGGAAGGTATAAAATCAGAGTGACAATGGAGAGAAGTACAGGACAGAGATGGTGGTTTACAGGATGTGTTAATTGCTGTGCATTTAATTTTAATTACTAATTCACCAACGCTGATAAAACTGACTTGAGAGCATTAACTTGACCAAAATTTACTGRCAGACTACTCCCATGTCAAAACCCATTTAAATTCCACAAATCCACGTTTTCAGCTGTTAGCCACCTCACCAGGAAACAGGAATAGTTGGGAATTTAGGGGTCACTTAGCAAAGCACAAAAGCAAGGAGCCCTTTTGGAAAATTGGGCCTGGAAGCAACATCCAGCCCTGCASCCTGGCAGAGAAGGGCTTGGACAGCAAAGCATCCCTGTCTAGGGCAGGATGGGGAGGTCACAGAGCAGATTTGGATTAAAAACTGCAATCCCAGTCCTGACAACAAGGAGAAAGTTCCATGAAATCAACACATGATAAATTCATTATGCACAATCTGGGAGCAGAAATCCAAATTAAAGCACGAATTTAAAAAATCCCCAAATTAAAGGGATTTTTCAGTCTGCTCTCCAGCAGCACAAGCCCAAGGGATTCAGCACCTTCTGCCTGCAGCACCTGGGGCTGGTTCAGTGCCACCTCACAACTCTGGGGTCTGTGAGCACCACACTTCACCCCCTGACAGAGGCAGCCACATCCCACATTCCCACTGCTGCTGGAATCAGCACTCCCAGCCTGGCTCAGCAGCAAAGGAGGCAAAGCATTCCTGCCTGTGCTCACTCCACTGCCTGAAATCTGTGCACAGACTCCAATCCTAATAAAAAACCCAATTCCCACAGTTTTAGATGAGCAAAGCAACATTTTGAAGTCCTGGAGTTTTAACTGCTGAACAACACAGATGCACTGCACTGTCCTGGGTGTCAAAACGTAACCAAAAAAAGGTGTATTCTATTGCCAGCTGTTAAAACCAGCTGGGGAGGTGTTTTTCTGAATACCTTCTAACTCCAGGAGGGAAGGGGAGGTGTTACTGGGCCAGCTGTTAAACCAGGTGTGGCAGTGTTTCTTTATCTCTCCCCTGCTCCATCCTCCCTCCAAGGGATCTCTGCTGTTCATGGGCCATTGGGAAAGGCAAAATCCCAGATCCTCAGCAAAAAGGCTTTACTGACTCTTCCAACAATTTTTCTGTCACAGGATTATTTAATTCAAGGGTCTTCCTTTGGATGGGCCCATTCCCACCTCAGCCTGGCACTGCAGGTGAGTGCCAGGCACACACCTGGAGATCTGTAGGGTACAAAACCTCCCAGGGGCACAATCCACACCAATTTCTTCATCCAGGGAAAGCAGGAGATCAAACAACTCCAATAATCCCCTAATCCTGGCAGCTCTGAACCAGAGTTCCAGCACTTAAATCCCCACCTCAGCAGGTCAGGAATGAGCCAGACGTGCTTGGGAGAACAGGAATCTCCATTTCTTTTACCAGGAACTCATCCCATGTGCTCCAGCCCTGGGAGGGTGAAGGTTTTCCCATTATTGCAGTCCAGGGGAAGAGTGGCTCATCCCCACTGTGCCACTTATTTGGGAGCASTCAACATTTCACAGGGGTTCAGCATCTGATGGGATTTCAGTATCTGATAGAGTTCCACATTCCCTGCTCATTTTCTCCCACATTCATTAAATAAATCTATTTATATGTAAAAGTACAAAGCTGTGCAGGATTTCMATTGCTCTGTTTGCATTTAAAATCTTTGCATTATTAGGGGTTTATTAMAGCATGCAACATCAGATAGTGCAAAGATTGCTCTGCTCAGAGTCTAACTTGGCAAAACTGAGCTCTGAGGAAAGGCCAGCCCAGGAATAATGAGAAAATTGAAAAATTCCACTTCAAGTGATGCTCAACTCTTGTTGAAATAGCATTGTTTAGTAAATACAGCATTTTTAAAAACCCAATTAAGCCAATCACTAAAATAAATTTATCACCCAGATGAACCAAAAGATCAATGTCTAGAGAAGCAAATTCAATCAATATATTAAAGTAAATCAAGTTTCCACAAGACCATGCTACACTACTTTAAACACATGGTTTAGTTCTGTGCTCCCCAAACTGCAGCACACCATACAATTGCAAATCAAGGATATAATGGAAGAGTTTTCTTTGGCTTGGATTAAGAGCTGCAAATGTTGTGACAATTTCCACATCGTGYTGATTATCAAACTCAGCATTGAAACTCCCTTGTACAAGAGGATCAGGGAG
>CADDXX010000932.1:134550-149209 GCA_902810485.1 Alauda arvensis | reverse complement strand
TGATCCATCCAAACCCAGCTGTGTGAAAATTCCTCCCCAGAAAACCCTGCACAGCACTAACATGGGCACCCATCTCAGAAGGAAGACATATAAATAACTTAGGACCCAGGTGACTTCCAAATTCACATTCAACTCTTTGTAGCAGCAGGTTCTTTTGCATTACCCAAAAAGCATCTCTCCTTTCTCTAACATGGGGGAGATGCCACAACTGATCCATCCAATCCCAGCTGTGTGAAAATTCTTCCTCAGAAAACCCAGTGCTTATTCACATCTCCATTTCACATCTCCATTTCAACTGCTTCTTCATCACCTGACAGCAGCAGAAGGTCACAAACAGAAAAGGAACTCCCCCCACCAAAAAAAATCCTGTTTTTCCATTGAATTTTTGCCATCTTACCCTCGTAAGTCTCCAGGATGTGCACGGTGTCCCCAATCTGCAAGGACAGCTCATCTGGTCCCCTGGCATCGTAGTTGTAGAGAGCTGGCAGAGGGAACACAGCTGTTAGCACAGGCAACACAGCACAATTCCAGCTGTTCCTCCACACCACTGCTTTTATTGCTCATTATTGCCATTGGGAATCTTTTTGTAAAAAAGAAAAGTTTTAAGAAATTCAATAAAAATTCAGGCAAGTTCTTAAATCCATGAATATTTCCCTTTGTAACAAAAAAATCCCCCCCAGTTCACTTTTTAAAGCTCACTCTGTTTATAAYCCTTTGCTTCTTCATGGCAATACACTCAATTTTTGTTGTGTYTGCCAGCCTTCCACAGCACTTTGTGTCAATTTTAGGCAGTTCTACAAAGAACTGCTCTGTCTTGCCCTGTCAGAAACACACAGAAAACTCAGCAAGTGTCTTTAGCAAACTCAAACTGCCACASTGACATTAAAGGATGATTTCTCAGCCACTTCAGTCATTTACTGCATGCTCAGGRTGTTGATAAATCTGATTTCAGAATTTCTGAGTGCCACAGGCAACTGCACCAACCCACTGTACAATAAACTACAATAAATCCTGGACACTTTCTGAGCACTGACATGGGCAGTATCCACAAATTCATCTGACACACAATGCTACAAAACCAGGTTTGGCTGGGGAAAAAACACTCATGATCTGAAAAACAAAACAGTTACAGATCCTAAAGCCAATTTTTAAAGTTTTATATGGAGTAAGCTCTCTGTAGGAGAAAAAAAGTTTGCAATACAAAGGAGGGTCCTCAAGATTGAGGCAGAGACTGAAATATTGTCTATTATATATTGTTACATATATTACATAAATATTATCTTGTCTATGATCAATATAATGTATTATACTAATATCTTAAATTTTTATAAATATTATTTGTATTCTATTACATATTATACATTACTTCTGTAATATTATATATTTATTTATATTAGATATATTTTATAATATGTTATCTAGTACATATGTTACAGTATATGTTGTTATAGACTATATAAAATTATATTGTCGATAATATATATTATCACTACTATATATTATATATTATGTTATAATATACTAATATAACTACAATATATTAAATATCTATATCATTCCTGTTTGTACTCCCCAGAACTCCAGCTCACAAGCAGATCACCAATAAATAATTCCATAAATCCGTTGGATCACTCATAAATAATCCACCCAGGCTGGCTGGGTCTCTGCAGAATCCTCTTTCAAGTTTAGAGGTAAATAAACAAATCTGAGTGCACAAGCCAGGAAAAAACCCATGGAAAACAGTTTAGAAACACTGTATAAGGTGGGAGATTATTAAAGAAATAAAAACACACTACAGGGTAAAAAGAATRAAGGTCAGGTGCACTGCAGAGACCAATATCAGCAGGATTTAAATGAAGGTTTTCAAAAGTAAGAGTTTTTATTAACRTTAAAACAAGCCAAGCTATTTGTGCTTTAATGTTTTCCTTAATTTTGTCATTATTAGAGACAGATAAACCCTCTCTGAAAGCCAGAAATGTTAAACACAGGGGGAATTCTTCTGCAGGAGAAGGGGGTTTGAGAAGCACATGAACAAAAATGAGCATTTTAAACTGCTCTGAGCAGAGGGATGATCCCAGGGGTGAGCACAGGGCATGGGGGAAGCTCTGCTTGGAAACACTCCCCTGAAATATTCTCATTTCAGCTTTGTGCATGGCAGGGAAAACAAAGTTACAGAGTTACACAGCACTAACTCCTCCAAACCTGAGGAAAAACCACAAAAATTGGGTGTTCATTCAACCTCTTCAGTGCTCCCAGCTCCATCCAGGGGCTCCTGGGGTGTTCACACATCCCAAAATGAGCCCAAGGGCAGGGTCCCACCTCCAGGAGCCTGCCACACAACCTCACTGACTCACASCACATCCCAGCCAGGAAAAATCTGCTCTGGGACAGATTAAAACCACTCCTGCACTCAATTCACACTTGAGCTGAGCATTTCTGCAGCGTTTAAGAGGAATAACACTCCAGATCAAAGGCAGCTATGAATAAAAGGCACTAAAATGGGTGCCCARGAGTGCTAAAAGTGGTGTCTGTCACAACAAGAAGGTCAGGCAGGAGGAGCTGCAGTGTAATGACCAATTCTTGTGACAGCAGATGACAAACAGCCATCAAATGCTAATTACTGCCCACCACAGCTCCCACTGACCTCAGCTGGCTGAGGAGACAGGGAGGGCTGGTTTATCTTTAAAAATATATATGTATGTGTGAAAAATATGTCTGCAAGAGAAAATAAAYCCCATTTCTGGCTTGCAGCAGCACTGACAGATCGTGAAGCAAACAACCAAAATAACTATAAAGTGCATTCCACCCCTGTGATTACAAAGCAAGGCTTGAGCTACACCACAAACTCCCCTGCAAGCTGAGAACTCCTTCTCACAGGAATTTTTTTTTAATGTATGCTGACATCAAAAGATGTTGTGACAGAAAATGTTTGATTGGAGCAAATGCCAAGGCTTTAATTAAAGGAAAAAAACAAAATTTGGAGGAGTAAAGCATGAAACTGGTATGTTTGCATTTTGTCTCATCAACTGTATCCTGAGCTAGCATTTAAAATATTTAAAAACCTGAGGTATGACTTCCAATTTTTAAAGTCTGGGGTTTTTTTTTGAAGTATGTTTTGCTTAATTTAAAAAAATCCAACAACCACACAAGAGTCCCAAAGTGCCAAAAGCAAAGGATTAAATGTGGGCACAGAAAGAGGCATTTTTTCACCTCTAAGAGTTGATAAACTTAATTTAAAAAAATAAAGTTGATAAAAGGAACAATAAATATTATAGTAATTGCACCAAACCCCCATTTACCCTTCAAGAACACAAACAAGCACCTCTGTGAGCTGCACTTGTTCATCTACACACACRAGAAAAATGAGGAGGCCAACACCAGAAGAGCTAGAGGGGAGAAAAAAAAAGGAAAAAGCAAACAAAGGTAACATCAATTCATACTGAAAWAGCTTTTTTGTGACTGTACAAAAGGTGAGATATTTGCAGATACCATAAAGATGTTACAGACTAATATTCCCTGGTATTACTTTGCTTTAAAGGCTGTATTCATCATTCCAAACTCCTCAAAGATACCAAACTACATTTAAAACATTACCAGCTTTATTTTACACTGGCTTTAAATAAAAAACAACTCTAAATCATMACTGGGCTTTTTCAATAAAAGCAGACAAATTGCAGAGGTTGAAGCAAAATCCTGTGTAAATTCYCTGGTGTTAAAAGACATCTGAAGGCTTTCCTATTTTCCCTAAAACAAAAGTGCTTGATTTGAGAATTCAGGCAGATTCCTTGGTCCTCTGCTGCTCAYCCAGAGGGGTTCCTAATTTCTGCACCTGAGGCTGATGGAGAAGCAAAAGGAAAAAAGCAGTGTTTGAGTCAGGAGCTGCATTGTTACAGACAATTATTTCATGTGCATTAACCAAGGGTAGAGCCTCTTGCCCTTGTTTTGTCATTCCTGGTCTCACCAAGCTCAATTCMGAGTTCCTTCTCAGTGTTTTAATTATTCTGTTATCCAAACATTCCCAAAAATTTCATTTCCTCAAGAGAGGAGCAGCCTGAAGAAATTCTTAGCTCTGACGAGTTACCACCAAGCTAAAGGAGAAAATCCARCAGGAGCTTCCTCCTGCCCAGTGATGCTCTAATCTTATTGATTAAACCCACAAATGTGACTTTTATCACAGGATTAACCCAAATCCCACAAGTCCAAGCAGATAGAAAGGATTTATCACCACCTYCCCTTACAAAGGTGAGACAGTTCCTTTCACTCCTCCTCTCTGGGAGCAGCAAATTCCTGAGACACACAATGGTTGGTCTGGAAACTCCTGCACGACAGCACAGGGCATCTGCTGAGGCTGAGAGAATCCTGAACCAGGCTCTGAAACCCCTGCAATGACAACTTGCCCTCCCTCTGCCAAAGTGATGGCACAAAGAGTGAGGGGCCACCAAGCTGTTCTAAGCACCTCAGGTGTCCCAGCAGATGGTGAGGGCAGCAATGTAGTCTGCATCACATCTGGTGCCTCATCACCCACTACCCAATGTGGAGTCATTCATGAGCTGAGGAAATGTCACAAATCCAGAACAAACCCAAGCTGGAGGCCTTGGTTCCTTCCCAAAGTGGGACCATCCTGCTGGCAGAGCTCAAGCAGGACACAACAAGAGGCTCATTTCTCCTTTCTGGACTCATTAAAAAATACAGAAAAGAAATAAAACCTGGAGGAAAGGAGGTTCAGGGGGAATTTGTGGCTCTGCACAACTCCCTGACAGGAGGGGACAGCCAGGCTGGGGTCAGGCTCTGCTCCCAGGGAAAGGGAGAGGGCAGGAGGCTCTACCCTTGGTTAATGCACACATGAAATAATTGTCTGTAACAGTGCAGCTCCTGACTCAAACACTGCTTTTTYCCTTTTGCTTCTCCATCAGCCTCAGGTGCAGAAATTAGGAACCCCTCTGGGTGAGCAGCAGAGGACCAAGGAATCTGCCTGAATACTCACATCAAGCACTTTTGTTTTAGGGAAAACAGGAGACCCTTCAGATGTCTTTTAACACCAGAGAATTTACACAGGACTCTGCTTCCACCTCTGCAATTTGTCTGCTTTTATTGAAAAAGCCCAGTTATGACTGAGGGTTTTTTTTTTAAAGCCAGTGTAAAATAAAGCTGGTAATGTGTTAAATGTAGTTTGGTATCTTTGAGGAGTCTGGAATGATGAATACAGCCCTTAAAGCAGATTAATACCAGAGAATATTACTCTGTAACATCTTTATGGTATCCGCAGATATCTCACCTTTCATACAGGCTGCCCAGGGAGGTTTAGAGTGCCCAGCCCTGCCCAAGGAAGGACTGGAGGTGSCACTCAGTGCTCTGGGCTGGGGACAAGCTGGGGATTGGGCACAGCTGGCACTTCAAGATCTCCATGCTCTTTTCCAACCTGAACAAATCTGGGATTCTGTGAAATGGAAGAGTTGTGGACAAAGCCAAGATTTCCAAGAAACAAGTTCAGTTCCTTGCTTTCCTCCCTTTCAAGGCAGACACTTCATTTTTAGGGAGCTAATGAAGTGAGATGCTCAGTCACCTTTTTAATAGCTCTCCCCCTTCCTTCTGGCTAATCTGCATTCAGAGCATTTCACCACCAAGTACTGAGRGTATAAAGCTAAAACCAGTGCTAAAAATATATATATACACACCATTATTGACTCTAACAGCATTATTAATGTGCCATAATACACAGCTAACAAGAAGCACAATCAAGAACATCCAAATTGATTTTTAATATTAAGAAGTCCATTAAATGAAACACCCTGGATGCAAAGAGTAATCACATCACCCCGAGCTCTCAACACTGGCTCTTGCAGAAAAAGCAAGATGCTGATTTAGAGGAACACAAAACATTATCCAGAGGCAGATGTTTTGGCATCTGTCTGTGTGGTAACTCAGCATCACAGTCAGTGAGTTTTGATGCTCCCTCAGACCTCTGACATTTCCCTGGGGGCCACTAAGGAGCTGTAACTTGGCTCTTGCTCTGGCACCATCCTCCAGGAAGGCAAGGACAGCATYTGAGCATTAACTGTGCTCACCCAAGAAAGGATTTGTGCCTCAAGAAAGGATTTCAGTGCTTGGAACTGGGCAAAAATCAAAACCACCTCTAGCCATGGCTATTAGAAAATGTGCAAAAGCTTCAACRTTGCTATGTAGGAAATGTCCCCAGGGGTCTGCTGGGCAGGAGAAGGACAAGACTGAAAGGCTGGAGGGGAGGAGGAACTCATGCAGCTTATGGTCAGTGCTGGCAGAGCATCCAGTGTGCCTGGGCTGGGGCTGAGTCAGGCCAGATCCTCCAGCCCAGCTTCCCCAGGAGGTGAGAAGTGACCACAACYGGCAGAGCTGCAGCTCCACACCCACCCCTGCCTGATGTGCCTCCATCCCTGCCTTCCCTGGCAGCAGCACTGCCCCAGGTCCAGCCTGCTCAGCACCTCAGGGACAGCAGCAGCTCCATCACAGCAAGGACTGCCCCAGGAGAGCCCCAAATCCAGTCACAGAATCCCAACAACTCCATCACAGCAAGGACAGCCTCAGGAGAAGTCCCAAATCCAGACAACAGAATCCCATCAACAGCAAACGCAGCCCCAGGAGAAGAAGTCCCAGATGCAGCCAGAGAATCCCAAAGCACCTGGGTTGGAAGGGATCTCTGGAGATCATCCAGTCCATCCTCCCCCAATGCAGGGCCACAGGAGTACATCCAGGTGGGTTTGGAATGTGTCCCTCACAGAAGGGGTCTCCATGCCCTCCCTGGCAGCCGTTCCAGTGCTCTGCCACCCCCATGGAAGGAGCTGCTCACATTGAGGTGAAACATCTCATGGTTTAGTTGATGTCCAGCCAACACACCCACGGGTGCAACATCCCAAATGTCACAATTTAATGTCTTAAATCCAGAGTGTGACAGGGACTTAGAAACCCTCAAGTGCTTCCCAACACAGAGCTCCAGGCTAAACCCATAAAATGATGTCAAAGCTCTCCCAGACCCAATGTGGTGCTCCAGGAGTCCACAGAGCTCCCTGTGAACATCCCTGAGGCATCAGCCCCTTAATTCTTCAAGCTGCTCCTTTGCCATGGCAGGAAATTCCTACTGCACTGAGCAGAACTGTGCTAAGAGGGTGTCTTTTACTAAGCATTCCTACAGCAGTGAGCTTAATGGCACTGTTATTTTAATAGGCATTTCAATGACTATAAAAATCAAGCTCAACACACTGAAACTCCTCTTGCACTACTGTGGAAATAGGAAAAAAAAATGACACAATTCACTGCAACACCGAGCTGATGATGCAGAGCAAAGAGCCTAAAGCAAGGAGGAAATGAGGTGATGGGAAGATGCTTTCATTTCCTACTGTTCTTCCTCCTCAGTATTCCTACAAGGGAAAACAAAATCTAAATTGCTCTATTCCTTTCTTAGGGAAAGCCTCTGGAATGGGAGAAAAAAAGATGGGAGTTGGAGGCTTTTCACACATCAAACCTTCCTCAATGTCTTTYTGCCATCACCTTATCAGGCTGTCTCCAACAGCAAGAGCAGACCCCAAGTMAAATAAACCCTGAGGAATTTGCTCTGCTTTCCCCACATGAACACCCAGACCTGCTGAGAGCCCCAGTTGATCCCCAATACTTTCCCCCTGTCTCCCAAAAGAGCCAGCAGCAATGGGAAATCAGCCAGGCTCTTCCTGAATTTGTACCCCACACCGGAATTCGGGGGCAAACGTCACCATGGGAGCCACTCAAACTGCACTGAATGCACCAAAAGATAAGAGCAGCATTTTGCAGAAACAGGGAAAAATTGTTTTTCTCCCAACCAGGGGCAATCACATGCTCCAGGCAGCTTCCAGAGGACTTGGCTCAGCCACTGGCCCTAACAAAGGGTCACTGTCCAGCTCCCTCTCAGCACCAGCTCTCTGAGAGCCTTCACAGCCCTGTAATTCCATTTTTCCCACCTCAGGACACTCCTGTGAACCCACACCAATTTCTGCACTCATTCTGGAAGAAGTAAGTTAACTGATATGATCCTACTGTTCATTAAAGACCCAGCACCACGTTTTACTCCATAAACTCACACACTTCAGGGAAGAGGGGAAAATCAGAGCAGAGGAACACCCTAAATCTCTGCTTCCAGCCACTGAGCGCCAGAATTTTGGCACAGTAAGAACCCACCTGTATATTCACAACCATTCACTTTATCATGGGTTAATTTAATAATTCTAAAGCCTTTTYTAGCCTGACCACAGAATATTCTGAGTTGGAAGGGACCTACAACACCAATCCCAACTCTTATTATTATTATTTAAATTTATCAATGATTTTTAATAGCTATACAGTCTAATATTCATATTTTAAAGCTGGTGCAGCCCAGTAATCAATCCCAGATGTACACAGGAATTCCCAGGTGAGAACTTGGTTCCCCACTGCTAAGGCACCTCTCAGCCTACTGAAACACATCCAAAATTACCCTTAGAGGTACTTCCCTCACTGCCCCGAGCCTCAAAACTGCCCCTGTTAATTCAGAATAGTTCATAGCCCTAACTCCTTCCTTCCTSAGCAAAATCATCCATGGAAAATGCATTTTACAAACCCCCTGATGGTCACACATTAATGCCAGGAGGGTGATTAAGGTGATTAACCCAGCAGTAACTCGCTAATAAATTAATATTCACCTTTTGCTGTAAGAAAGGGAATATTTTGATTATTCTTTCCCCCTTTTTGGCAGGTTCTTTTCCCAGCATCACTCAGAATTCCCTGAAAAGGGTGAGGCATTAGCACCCAGCACATGCCTGCTGGCAATGGGGGCAGAGCAGGGCCCAGAGCCAGCTCCTGGCCCAGAGCAGATCCGTGCTCTGCTGGAAACAACAGCTTCGGGGTGATTCCCCTGCCATGCTTCCCAAAATCTGCCTCCATGTCTCTGGAAAAGTCCAACAGGCAGCAGAAGCTTGTGCCAGACTGGACAGTGTAATTTGCACCTTAAAACTTTTGCTTCCCCTGCCAAAAAAATATCACATTAACCTAAAATCTGTGGTTATTTCTCAACTGTTCAACTCATCTCCACTTGCAGCACCTCTACCTCAAAACAGAGCTATTAAAAATCAAATTAATGACAGCCAGCACATAATTCATGTCCAGCAAAGCAGCTCATTTTGATACATAAATCACACATTTGCCATGGCTGCATTTGGTGAAACATTTGAGACACCAGGAGCACTCAGCAGTGAGTTGGAAAAGGTGGGGAGATTATTTGTGCCATTTTCCTGGAGAAATCTAACCCAGTCCTCTTGCTAAGCAGCCTTCAGTGCTCTGGAAGAAAAACAATTTAAAATTTCAAAACGTTTCTTGCCCCATGGATGGCCCAAGAGCAAGAGGAAGCTGCTGCTTGCAAAGGTAACAACACAAACTCTGTCATGTGCAGATGCAGCARGAGGGGAAATAATTGTACAAGTCCAGATTTCATTAATGATCACCAATATTCTTCTTTTCACTAAGTTTACCCAGACATTTCACAAAGCTGTCACTACCCATCTCCTGAAAACCTAAGCTGGCACACATTTATTCTAGCTCCCCTCCACAAAATTATTTTATGTTTTTATGTAAGCGTTATGGAAGCAGCCAGACAGCACTTTACAAACATAATACATGAACTCCTGGTCTTAAAAGTTTATATCTTGATTTAAGCATGCTGTGTTATAGATGGCATCACACCCAGACTATAAAAGCTTGCAGTTACGGCAATATTTTAAATATTCAAGCCCTAAAAGTATTAAAAGTSCTGGTTTTCAGCCAAGAACACATTCACCTTCGTGTGCTCTAACTGTGGAAAGTGCAGCTGTTGCAGGAAGCCCAAAGTGTACTTTCTGTGTTGAAGGCAAAAATCTGAACCAGTTCCATCACTCATCACAGCCCAGTAAATAAACAGAGGCCTCCTCTGCAGCACAGGAGACTGATAAAAATCTGTAATAAATCACTTCAAGAATACATTCAACTGGAAAATCAAACCAGAGCTGAACCCACACAAAACTTCCAACAATGTCAGCTGCACCAGAACTGAGTCATTCTCTCAGTCTTCACTGAAATGTGCTTATCTGGCTATATCCAGTCTATTTTTTGGGAATAAGAATTCCCACACCACAGAGCTCAAAGTAAAACACTTGAGTCACTCCTTGAAGACTCAACTGATTCTAAGGAAGATTTGGGATATTTTTCCCMAAAACACTTTGCTAACCTTAAAGGTCCTTTCCAACCTYAATGATGCTGMRATGATCCAGTCCAAGCACCACCATGGTCACCACCAAACCATGTCCCCAGTGCCACATTTGGACACTTCCAGGGGATGCACACCTGATGGGACCCCATTCCCAGTCTGTGGTTTAACCAAACCCTTGCCATAATCTTCAATAAGCACCACCTCCATCAATATCCCAAAACTGGGATTCAGCAGCAGAGGGAMCAGACAGAATCCAGAGTCCAACTGCCATCTTTAGAGACAGATCAAAACCTTGTAAGRAACTGCCTCACCCATGAGCACCTCCTGGAGCTCTTCAGGGCAGCAGTGCTCAGCATTAAAGCAATCCCACCTGACTGCARATGTCCCTGTTATCCAGATAAACATCTAGTGGGCTTCTTTAATCCTTTTAGTCTTAGTTCCAGTCAAATGCTCAACCAGCAAATACAAATAAACAAAATGTAGTATAATAAATGCCAAAAGAATATCTGGCTCTGCMTCAGAAAGTTTGGGGTTGGTGTTTTGTCCCGTTTGACTCACACTATGGAAACTTCTGGCCAAGAAACAGCTCTGCACCACAAAAAGCACATCTGTTCTCATCTCCAGCCACTTCATGTGAGCAAGGACAACTGTTTGCTCACCAAAAAACCTCAATGACTGAAATCTCTGGGAAAAGAACCTTTATCAAACCCTGCTTTGTCACTAAAATCTCAGAAGGTGTCAATGCCAGCTGCAAGGCAGTCCCAGTGCTCCAGGAATCCTGAGCTGCTCCTGTGCACACCCCTGCCATGGCCTGGACAAAAACTTGGGTTCCTTTATGCCCAAATGTCAGTGAGCAGCATCAAAACAGTGCWGAAGAGCCCAGAGGAGAGGGGGCTGTCAGCAGCCACAGAGGCAGTGCTGCCAGGGAAGGACAGAGCTGCATCCTGCCATACCAAACACAAACCCTCTGCACATCAACTCTGATGGGAAACACAAGCCAAAATGTCACCAAGATAATTTTTAAAAAATTTTAAATGCCATAAATCACATTTTACAACCAGTTTTGAGTCATGCCATTTACCCTTCACACTGAGAAATCCACAGCAGSAAAAAAAAAMCACCAAACAAAAAGCAAAACCAGATACACCAGGCTCAGACAGAATGAAATSAAATAGGCTCTCAAGTCTTCTCCACCTAAGATTCTTGGTCAAAAAAATGATGGATTGATGGAAACACCAACACCTACAGGTCACAGCAAGGAAAATGGAACAAGACTGAGGCAGTGGAATAATGGGGAAAAGGGTGAGCAGGAAGGCAAGAATTCCTGCAGGGATGACAAGGCAACAGGTGATGCCTGCAGCAAAGTGGTGGGAATTTGAATGTAAGGACAAAAGAAGAGTTACAAAGGAAAAAAAAAGAGGCTGGACACCAGGTAACATCACTACTACCTCGGGTTAGAGCTTACTAAAGGCTGGAGTGGAAGCATTATTTTCTATATTAAAGCTACAAATGAGCCATAGATTGATGCAATGAACAGTCATTCTCCCACAGCACCCCAAAGCAGCAGGAAAAAGTCAAAAGTCACTCAAACAAGAGCTGCTGGACACATCCTCTTTTAGCTCTCCCCACTACTTAAAAAACAGTAATTAAAATATTCCTTGTCATGATGATGTTAGTTTTCACTCATGAGATGAAGCTCGTATTTCCCAACAGAAACATTCCCACAGGCCCTTATCTCTAACTTTCCTGGCCCAAGTGCCACCAGATCCCTGGACAGCATTCCCAGGGCACTCTGAGCACTGCCCCAATGATCCCCAGCCATGGCAGGGGCAGGGTTTGCTCATATGCACAGCAGATTCTCCTCAAAGCAAAGAGGCCTTTCCAATCATTCACCATCTGCCTCAAGACTCACAAACTCCAGTTCTCATCAGCAGCTCCCATCTGGCTCAGCACTGGGAGATTTCCTGTGTCAGGGGCTGCTACAGGAGCACTTCTTTTATTACCAGTTGCTTCCACTTCATTTGTGGCACACGGACACTGCAGGGAGCAGCTCCTCAATAAAAGCACCCAASCCCATGCCCTGCACCACTCCCTGCTGCCAACATTGCTCCTGCACACCAGCTGGCACTATCAGGGAGGATGCTCAAGGCTAAGGCAGCAGCTGGGAGGCAGGAAAGCTGCTGGGGACRGGTCAGAGTGGAGCTTTCCATAATCATCTACTCCCAGAGGCACCAGCAGCACCACATTCTCCCTTAATTCTGTTTTTTTCCTTTTTATTCCATGTATGAAAATGGGGAAAGCCCTCTACCACAGCACAGCTGAAGGTCTTAGAGRGGTTTGGGTAGCATGTGGCCTCATCTGTTCCTGGTGCTCCCAGGACACTCGGGCCCCAGTCCCTCACAGATGTTATTTTATTCCATCGAGCCCCGAGCCCAGTGACGCCGGCACTTCCGTGCTTTGTTTGGATAAGCAGGAGAAGGAAGGCAGGGAAACACAAACACCTCAGGCTGCACTTCCACAAGGCATCTGCGAGCCTCAAGAGCCTCTCAGGTATTCCAGAGACTCTGTGCCCTCTCCAAGTGCCCACCCTGCACTGCCAAATTTGCCAAATGCTGCAGGAAGCTCTGCCAGGACCAGGCAGGAGCTCCCCAGGTCAGGCCAGGAGGTTCCTCCTCAAGGAAGACAATTCCTGATGCCTCCACAACGTGGGACTCCTCAGGGATAACAAGATTTTCCCAAAATCCCCCCACCTGCTCCAGCAGGTTTTCCACCTCAATATTCAATCATTTGTGCAGCACATCCATCAAAGAGGCACAGCTACTACAAGAGCAGGGATGCAGAGAGTGCCTCCAAAACCCAAGTGCCTGCAAGCACAAACATTGATTGTGTACAATTCTGCTGCCRTTCCCGTGCAGAAATTACACAGCAAATCCTGTTCCACTCACTTGTTGGTATTTTCTGCTGGGGAACACAAAGACATTTTGCTACTCCAACACCCTCAGGCAAAATCAGCCACCAAAAAACCGTCTGCAAACATGTTCTAAAAAGGATTCTGCTGATATAATACAAGCAGCACTCGAAATAAGGCAGCAGTGCTAAAAAATATCATACAAAAAGCCCCAAATTCATGTATGGCAGCCAATGGTTGTTTCAGTTCTTCATCCATCTGTTTGTTTCGTTATGTATATGGTACACAATTATACATAATAGTCCTCAATGCAATTATTTCAGTTTAGTTACAAAGCTCTGTGGAGCAGAGAARTATTTCCAGAGATATTTCCTATTTCTGCTGATGAAACTGAAATGCAGCAACTGCTGCTTCTTGTGTTACAAATCTGTACATCAGAAATCCGATTTAATGCACAAATTACATCAACACAGGCAGATAATTCTATAAATGYATAAATGTTTGCACAACTCCAGTCTGAAAAGGGAGAGAAAGTTTCTGAATTACCAGAGTTATCTCTTATTGAGCATTTTTTTGGTTTATACAGGGCATGATTTCAATTTCCCCTCCACCCCCCCCAAGCTAAAGGAGGAAAGTATTCCAATAACTCATCAAGGAACTCATTAAAGCCTTATTCAGAAAATTACTATTGTCAGAACAGCCTTGGGGGCCACCACAGGCTAGAAAACAGAATTAAAAATGCTTTTAAGTTGAATAAAAAAATAAATATATCTGACTTGTCAGCACTCCACCACCCTGCCAAAGAAGACCCATAAGGAGGAGCAGCTCCAGTAGTATTTTGAGGAAGTTCTGGCCTTGCAGGAAGTCAAAGAGAGGTAAAACTGACAYCTTTGATGGAATAAATCCTTCAAAACTGGATTAGAGGCAGTTCCTTGCTGGAGCTTCCACCCATTAGCAGGAGTCAGCCCCAGTTCTTTATCTACAGGTGTTGAACAAGAGGAGTTGGATTTCAGCCCTGCAGGATGAGACAAAGCAAAGGATCCTCCTTCCATGTGCCCCACAGCCAGCACGGGACAAACTCCAGAAACACCAATACTTAAAGGACAAATGACCCCAACCCTTATTCCTGTAGCTGCAAGCTGACACAGGGGGYTCCTGGAGAAGGTTGGACTTGAAGTTGCCTCTGGGGTTTTTTCCCCCCTTCCCTGTAAGCTTTGCCTTTGCAGAAAGGAAAATGCCTTTGGAACACAAAGGAATATGTGCCAAGTGTGACAAACAGCCCAAAATTAAAATTGAATACACCTAAATCAGGCACTTCCAATAGAACAGATAAAGGGATAATTACAAAACCCACCAAGGTGCTACTTGMAATCAGAGAATCCCAGAATGGTTTGGGCTGAAAGGACCTYAAAGCTCATCCATTTCCACCCTCTGCCATGGGTGCAGCCTTCCACTATCCCAGGGTGCTCCAARCCCATCCAACCTGGCCTTGGACACTTCCAGGRATRGAAWWMCMAAWYMAAMMMCYTYMA